>JAOCPT020549774.1:0-11179 GCA_026546935.2 Palythoa grandiflora | reverse complement strand
AGGGCGGCGTTTATTAATATTTTGGCTTTCCGGTGCGGCGTTTATTCGAGGGCGGCGTTTAATCGAGGGCGGCGTTTCTTCGAGGAAATACGGTAAAACAATTTTGTACGGAGAAGAGGCTGAAAAGGCCAAACTCTGGTTTCCATTCAAGCTCAAACCTGGATCGCCGGGAGTTCTAGCGAGCTGTACAAAGAGTATATATAATTTATATCCTTTAGACAAAAGATTCTTTATTATCGTTTTTGTTTGCATTACCATGCGCTTTGACAAAATATGAACGACCGAACGGTGCTGTTTTCAGTATTCTTCTATTTGGAATGTAGATAGATTATGAAACAAAGAAAATACTTGTCGGTTGATAATATTTTGTGACTTTTTCTGAATACAGTGATACCCCGATATAACGAAGTCGCAGGGAACCGGGAAAATTACTTCGTTACATCAAGATTTCGTTATAACCGGTACCTCGATATAACAAAATTACCGAAAAAATATAAAAATCTTTGTTATGTCAGTGTTTAAACAAAAGGTAAGAAGAGAGACTGGGAAAATCGAGTTTCAGACACAAAATAGCAACCAGCTTGAAACAAACCGCCCGGCAGTTTGTAAAGCTGTACAATCATCGTGCCAATCGCGCGTATTTGTGAATACAACATTAAAATACCTTCAAAGAACAAATAAAACCCTTGGTACGTCCGGAATAGCAAAGTGTTTTGTATTGTAATACTGTCATTCGTTATAAAGGGGTAATGTTTGACTATGGAACCCAAAATTTGATTCGTTAAAACGGGATTTTTGTTAAATAGGGGTTCGTTATACCTGGATTACAAGCAATACTAATTACTGTTATTTCGCCGGGCCCGAAATATTACTTAATTATATCAGTTCTTCTTTGTAGGTCAGAAACTTGACGAGTGACCAAACACACCATGAGGACTTGCAAACCTTCGTAAATCGTTGCCTCAGGAACATTTTGAAGATCTTTTGGCCAAACACCATTCAAAATGAGGACCTCTGGAGTGCAACCCAACAAAACCCATTCGAAGGAGAAATGAGACAGAGGAGATGGCGATGGATTGGGCACACCCTGAGACGAGGGAAGTGCATTCAGCATCAAGCTCTGTGGTGGAACCGGTAGGGTAACAGAAAAAGAGGAAGACCAAGGAACACCTGGAGAAGAGGTCTGGAGGCGGAGATGAGGACTGTTAATAAATGGACTTGGACACAGCTCCGAAGCACTGCTCAGGACAGGGAGAAGTGGAGGGGGGATGTCGTCGGTCCATGCCTAACTGGAGCCCAAGGGTATGAGTGAGTGTGGTTTTCATTACAATGGGGTTAGTTAAATCGCGATTTGTAATATATCAGGTTTCGTTATAACAGTGTTCGATATATCGGGGTTGCACTGTAATATTGAAGTTTTGCCCTCATCAACTGGTCATGGCATAAATTTCGACCAGTGACACTCTCTTTTTATATAAGAACTTTTTTATAAGAACGTCATGCTGAAAAGCGGCCAAAATTGAAGAACATGTTAAGAACGCACCCGAAGCTGAGGAATAGCTGAGAACTTTATTTCGTTACATTAAGGCACAAAAGCCTTATTCCACTTGATCATTTTATTATTTCTTCTCATTACCAGTTATATTATTTTGTTTAAGTTATGTAAGGAGAAGTTAGATGTTGATAAATTGTCTTGGGCTGAAAGGGTTAAGGCACAAAAGCATGGAGTTAGCAAATACTAGTTGATAGTGCAACATTGTTTGCAACTAGTGTGAAATACATGGAAATTTTTACAAGAACAATTTGCATGACTCGCTATTGTCCCTTTATTCTACTTATTTGTCTAATAAATATTAAGGTTCGTATCTTGTTAGATACACATCCAGTGTCGTTCTTATATAAAGTTGTTCTTATAAAAAAAGTGTGTACACCGAAATACATATGATTATATTAAGAACATTTTAAGAACATTTGAGGCTAAAATCCCCCAAATATTCAATAACATTCAACCTCGGCCCAAAAATAAGACGTTCTTTTCGAAAAAAAGAGTGTATGGCCACAAACCACGAATTTAAGCGATCGAGCGTGTGGCAACCTCCAAGGATTTTTTTAAGCATTATACTTTTAATGTATCACGGCATCCCGTGACTTGATTGATTTTATTCAATTTATTTATAAAAAACAATTTCAAAACATCGAATCTCATTGGTGATAACTTGCCAAGTTTTTGTTTAGTTCATCAGAATTCTCAGAACCTTTATTTTTATCGTCATTTCCGGCTTCTAGGAATTTACGAAGGATTCCTTGAAGAAATATTGACACGTACCAACTTGGCCGCCGGGTCTTTAGTTGTCTATACATTTACTTTCAGTCTTTTACAATTTGTTAAAGTCAAAAGGAATAAGTGATGTCAACAAACTTAAGTTCAGGTAAGAAGACAAGCTTATAATTTAAGTGTATGTTGTTTGACACATGCCTTTGACTCAGCATGCAGAAAGATGGCGAACATGCATGAAATTGTCGTCTTGGTGTAATTTTTCTTACTTCGCAAACCATTCTTGTTCAAGATAAACAGCACACTTTTTGTTTTATGGCATGCATCATGGTAAAGTTCCTTAACGAAAGTCTAAACTTAATTCCACTGACTAAGTAATCTCAAGAATGAATAAAAACCCAGTGGAAAACATGGATGAACCTTTATCTTCGATCTCCAGCTATTTAACTGAACTAATATGCAGCAAATTTTCGCTACATGTTTGGTGAAGAAATCGATTCTTAGTCAGGTTTAGTTAAATGTTTCGTTAAATATGGTTAACGCAAGTATTCGTTTGTGAAAAGTCAATGAGAATTTCCGTAATTGATTGCAGTTTGATAAACAGCCCTGAAATGGCTGAATAGAAACATTCGTGTAAGCAATCTTTGAAAATTATAAATCTTTAGTCAAGCGGGGTATGTTTTAATTGGAAATTTAACTGAGTGACCTCAGTTTTCTATATTTTTTATATTTCTTTCATGCTTTATTATATAGTTTAAAAGTACATCGTCAGACGTGTGGATGAGATTTGGAATTAAGACGAAAACTTGATCTTGTTGCCGAGTCACCAGTTTATTGAAACCCGAAGACAAGAAACTTTTAATTTAAAAGAATATATGGCCTTCATTTCATGTTTATTCTTTATTCAGGCTTAAAATATTTTATTTATAATACATCAAATTTTTGTGAATTTTTGCCTGTAAATAAACTTGGACTTAGATAAATGATTTTAATGAAGGCGAGCTTAAACAGCATCGCAATCTGATATGTAAGGCCTACTAATTAGAAAATTAAAGCTCGGAATTCTATTTCCAGGAAAAAACAGCTTTCGATTATCATAATTAATCTAACATCAGTTTTGAGCCGAAAGTGCTTTCACTCGGTAGCAAACTTTGGCGTATTCGCCAAATATTAAATGATTAACTTAATTATTCATCACGAGCTTCGAATAAGTTAGATGTGCCTCGGTTTAACACCAGATATATGAAAGACTCAATTAAGTATAGGGGTGCAGTATTATGGAATGCTATGACTGCAAAATATAAAGATTTAGCTCAGTCATCTAGTTTTGGGTCATTGAAGAAGAAATTGAATAATTTAGCAGCTTTTAGGTATTTTGATTTTAGTATTACATCAGCACAGACTGGTAATTTTAGAAGGGATGGGTTCATATATTATTAATATTAAGGGATGTATTGAAGTATTTGATAATCTAAGAGCTTGGGTTGGAGGGTAAGACGTTTTTATAACTTTATAATTTTAAAGACTATATTGTTTTTTGTATATTTATTATTAGAGCTAGGGGGGGTAGTAAGTTGGGGAATGGGATGGGTAATGACAGTTTAAATTATTCTATAATCTGAAAATTTATTTAGTATGTCTATGTGTTTATATGTAATACACGACCTCACAAGCTTATAGCTTTTATTCTTATCGTGTTAAAATAAAGATTATTATGATGATGATATTTTTATAAAGTAGTAGGTTTAGCACCAATGTAGATCCGTGAACGATCAATTTATCCTTGCCAACGTTTGGATTAGATAGAAGGTCGTAATCAGTTGGAAATAATTTAAGAACTATTAAAATTCTTGTCAAAAAGACTTGTAAAAATTGACCTTACAAAATGAGAGAGAGACGTGCCAGTCTTCATTTGTATTTGTTATTATTCCGGTTAATAGCTACCTCTACATCGTTTTTTAACACTTTAATAATAATGAAAGAGTGTAACAGGTGTAAGCGCAACGCTTGTGGATTGTGGCTTAGAAAGATACACTCACAAGTTCACTGAACACGTGCGTGCTAATATTGTAACTATTTATAAAGCCACATGGGTAGCGGACATTACACCTAAATAATTAAAGGTGAGCCTAAGTTTCAGCAGCCGTGGGCAGCTGTTTCCGCTTTATTTAGATTTTTGGATCTCGTCATCACAGCATAGCACAGCACAGCTAGCCGTGACACAGGCTCAGCTTCCAAAGAAAAAATTTAAGTATCAAAAGCGTAAGGAATATTTTACCCAAGATTTGAATTTTCTCAGCCATCGACATATATAGAACTAGAAGGCATAGTTTGAGCCGGGGAAGTTTGAGAGACACGTTTAGGATTTTACAATTTACTTAGTTTTCCATGCAAAAACTTTGCGTATATTAAATTTCTGTCCCGTTTCTGTCACTTTCCGGACCGAAGTTTTCAATGTGTTATAAAAGAAACATTGAAGCTCTTTAAAGTTGCAGAGTAATATCTGAACTGAAGAATTTTTCACAAATCGCAAAATTTGATTTTTGCTCAAATGCTCCGCGTTTTGAAAATTAGTAAATAAGTACTCACGGAAAACCGCGCTTCACTTTTTTACTTCTTTCATTTATTTCTAATACTGCGTTCTGTGACTTTCCTGCCGTTCAAGGAACAATTTTACTCCCAGTTTATAAAATATATTTTGTTGCTCAAAATGTAATAAAATTCTTGGTGCTTGCAGCATGCAGCCAATAGTGGTACTCGTACTATTCGTCAACTTTACGGCCGTGCTCACAGTCCCACATGCTCCTGAGTTACCATTGACTACATAGCTACCTTAGCCTTCTACTAGATAGGAGCTGTTTATTAAAAAGATGACGTTTTTATTAATATCACCAGGATATGATCTTCTTAACTGTCCATATAACATTTTTTCAATTCTGTTTTTTTATTTGCTCGCTTTTTTTATTGGCAAAGTTAAAATTACACCAGTTTCGTATCAGTATTGTTAGTATTTTTAAAAAAATCATTATGATAACAATTTGATTAATATAAACATCGGTATCATTTTTAGTTCAAATATCGAAACTAATTACTTGTTCTCTTTGTAAATATAGCAGAGAATTTGACTCAACATAGTTAGCAAGCGCATGAGTTAACTCCTAACAGTCAAAAAGAGCGAGACCAGTTATCGTGTTGAAACCAATCTCCGTAAAAAACAGTTACGTGAATGAAGACGATTTTCTTGGTCGGCTGTTTACCTTTTGCGCAGCGACTGTAATCACTAAATCAGACTGGGTGTGTGTGATAGATTACGGGCGACACAAAACTGTCACATATATACGCAACATGAAAAAATCTAAACAAAATGCATTATCCCAGCCGTGAAATCATACAACAGCTCTTTCTGAGGCAGTTGAATCGCCAAACGACCCTGGCCTTCTGCTCAAACATTACTTCAGTAAACTGAATATTTTAAAAAGCGATTTTCAAATGCATCTGTTCAATTTTCATGACAACTTGTCAGAAAAATGTCATGTTGTGTTTATCCAGCGTCAAACAGAGCCTGGGGTCAATCAAGTGAAATTTTCCTCTTCACCAGACTAACGTACGTACTTTGAACCAAGGCCATTCAGTACGTCATTAGAACTGAAATAACTCTTTTTTTTCATTTTTTCAGCCAGATTCCCCGTTTAAAAATTAATTACAAGTGTCACAAAGAAATCTGGAACTTAAATAATGTCAATAAAGTTTGATTTAAAAAGAAATTAAAGCTAATGTATAAATTCGGGTTATAAGTTCGTTTTGTTAATGCGTTTCTTTTTCAATTTCAGTTTTATCAGTATTTTTCGGGAAGAACGCTTTGTGCTTGACTTTTTGCGTTTGGCCGATCATATAAGCGGCAAAAGATCGAATTTTGTTTTTCAGGCTAAGGTTCAGACCTCAAGCAAATAATGCATTTGTTTTCCAAGAACTCTTCTTATTTAGCCGATGTTTTGCTTGCCTTTCCTGCGATTGGTTTCAAGATTTTGTTCGTAGTCGCACTTCTTTGGACGTTATAGAGCAGCTTTTCAATTGCGGTGACCAGGTCTGTCTACTCGTACATGTACACTAGCAGGTGTCGACACATTCTGCTTTAGGGCATTACTGGTCTCCAATGCACGTGAATGAGTGCTATATTAAACGGTATAACATACGTGTGACCTTTTGGAGCTTTCCAGTCCTGTAAAAGGATTTAAGCGGGAACATGCTCTGACTTGAATTGACTGGCTTTATTTGCTCTGAGCTGCATGTTTTTAAGAATCACAACGATGATGTACGCAAATGGTTGGCCCCCCTTGGTGACAGATCAAAAATGGAGAACGAAAACAACATCTTTCGTTGGAATGCATTCGCGAGCCATGTTTGGTTTTAGAAGTCAAATGTTTTTCTCGTGACGAATAAAGATTAAGAGGATATAAAAACAAAATCAATAGACGTGCTTTTTATAAGATAATCTGACCTTAAGTTCAACTAAGTTTTTGTTTAGCCCGACTTTGGTGAAATCAAATGTAGTTGGGAGATCAGAACATTAAACCGCGCTAAACCAGAATCCAAACAAAAAATAGCCTTTATTCTTTCCGATGGAAATATATAATCTCCAATAAACAAACAAAATTTGTTCTGTGTAACAACAAAATTACTTTACATAAAGCTTAGTATTTTGTGAATACAAGACTGAGTTTGGGTTGAGTTGAGATGTCATTGGGTAATGTGTTGATGTGTGTGAATGTGTCAAGTTCGCGCGTGACGTAATGCGCTCGCTCGCATTTAGAAGGCGCTTGTGCGATAAGCTACTGCATTCAAACTACACGTGATGACAGTCGCTGAGGTTGTTCGGTCAGAGATGGGTGAAGAAATGGCGACTAAAATTGAAGAAGGAAGCTCCGATAGAGCTCCCGAAGGAGTCGTAGGCACTCCAAAAGAAGCTGCACTTTTAGCGTTGATGGAGAGGACAAAATATCCTATTCGTCAGTGCAATGGTCAAAGACGATACGGCCCGCCTCCTAACTGGAAAGATCCTGTCCCACCGAGAGGTTGTGAAGTTTTCGTGGGTAAAATCCCTCGAGATCTTTATGAAGACGAATTAGTACCGGTATTTGAAACTGTAGGAATGATATATGAAGTGAGGCTTATGATGGATTTTAACGGACACAACCGTGGCTATGCTTTCGTTGTTTACACAAATCGCGAGGACGCCAAAAAGTGTGTCAAGGCACTAAACAATTATGAAATTCGCAAAGGCAAAATGATCGGAGTATGTTCGTCTGTAGATAATTGCCGTTTATTTGTAGGAGGGATCCCGAAAAAGGTAAAGAAGGACGAAATTCTATCGGAAATGTCTAAAGTAACGGAAAAAGTTGTAGATGTAATTGTTTACCCTTCTGCTACGGACAAGACGAAGAACCGAGGCTTTGCTTTCGTGGAGTACGAAACACACAGAGATGCAGCAATGGCGAGACGGAAACTTATGACTGGGAAAATTCAACTCTGGGGTCACCAAATAGCTGTGGATTGGGCTGAACCTGAACAAGAAGTAGACGAAGAAATAATGGACCAGGTAAAATTAAAATTCTTGAGCAAGTTTCGCGTAACGCGGTCGAGCGAGATCCATGTCGCCCCTCCCCCCATTTTTGTCCGAGGGGTCGAGGGCTGGCTTTTGCAGCGTTATTTATGTTCAGAATAGACAAAATTCTAAGTTGTTTTGCAAACTTCACTTCAGCTTACGTATACAGTTGGTGGTATTTTATTGTAGCATATGGAAATGTTTATTTGTTGATGTCTTGTTCGTCTGTGAATGAGTCTTGTTTCTGTCTGCTTGCCGTATTAGTTTTGTGATTTGGGTAATTAGGTCTTTCATGCGGCCATTGTGCAGAGAA
The DNA here is from genome assembly GCA_026546935.2 of Palythoa grandiflora. Classification (NCBI taxonomy): domain Eukaryota; kingdom Metazoa; phylum Cnidaria; class Anthozoa; order Zoantharia; family Sphenopidae; genus Palythoa; species Palythoa grandiflora. Next base: position 2,989 of record JAOCPT020549774.1, on the reverse strand, counting down.
GCCCTACAGTTGAGTCGTTGTTGTATAGTAAAATAAAAAGAACACTACTTTTCTTCAATAAAGCCGCCCTCTCGAATAAATGAAAAGGCAATTTTATCTTTTGTTCTACAGGTAAAAGTGTTATATGCACGTAATCTCTTGTTGAGCACAACCGAAGAAACAATAGAGGAGGTTTTTAGTAAATATGGCGAAGTCGAACGAGTGAAGAAGATAAAAGATTACTGTTTTATTCATTTTAAAACGAAGGATCAAGCAAGGAGGGCAATGAAAGCCATGGATGGTAATAAATATTTTACTTTCTCTTTTCTTGTAGTTGTAAGGTCGATCAGGCCATAGCAGGTTGATTTGCTGGTAACTCTTGCTTTTCAATACAGCATCAGAACGTACAACCGGCGGCACCCGGTCAATTACCTGCCGTTTCAGCTCAGGAAGACGTTTATTGTTCTCCTCGGATCATTGTTTAAAAAGTTAATGTAAAATTTCACACTTAATTTCGTTGCTTTGTGTCGCACTTGATAGAAATAAAAAGTTATTTAAGCCGGCAACGGCGTGATGTTTCGGTTGGATGGTTTCCCGGGGGTTAATTTCTTTAAATTGGGTTTGTCGACACCTTCGGTTTGAGAAATAAATGATGACGTTAAATTAAAAATATCTCTGTCCATTTTGTTTATATATATTTTTTGAAATTGGTACTTGTGATTTTTAAACAACTCGCGCCACCCAAGTGTATGTTTGAGCCTGGAGGTCTTGTGCTTTTTTTAATCTTTGCCGTGCATAGTTTAACTTCCTCTTCCACTGAGATTTGTTAGAATATGAGCTGCGAGATCGCCATTCAGCGAGAAAGTGAGAGGCCCGATGATTTTTTAGTGCTGTGATCAGCTTAATCGATTTCAAGTACATAGAATCTTGAGTTTTATAATTTTCTATTACGAATTTTCACTGGTCACATTCGGAAACTTTTTGCTACGTCATTATAATTTTACTTTCGCAAAGTCAATTGATGAAAACAAGAAACCTCGCGATCAAGTTTTCAAGCTGTGCAATTTGATCTGGTGTGTTTCTGATCGATTTAGCTTGGGGCGAATAGGCCAACAAAATCTCTCATCCTGACGGTTTTAGACTTAGATTTGTAGTGGACTGTCATGCTTCAATTAACTCGGAGGAAACCCAGTTATCTGACTCGAACGGCCGCCTAGCTTGTTTCGATGTGAAAAAACAGAAATTTATAGCATATCATTTCGCACATGTCTCAGAAGAAGGCAAAAGTACCGCAAATTCTTCTTTTGTTTGTAAAAAAGGCAGTATTTTTATTCAAGAACTGGATGTCTTGAGTTGAAACCCGATCTCTTTCAAAATGTGCCCTTGACCGAAGTGAACTCAATCCAACTCAAGTCGCGTAATGTAAAAATAGAATGTTTCGGACCGCGGTTTTTAAAGAAATGGAAAAGTTAATGGTCATTTTAAGCACATAAATAAATCGACGGATGTGTTCAAACTATCAACTTTCAGTTTTAACATTTAGAGTTAATGTTATGCTTTTTGTAGAATTTTATTTACATTATTAGAAAAGTATTTTAATTTAAACGATATAATTAATTCTGCGATTTTGTATTTTTGAAAAAAAGTTTTAAAAGATGATTGTCAACGTAAGTTTATTTTGTTTCGTGTGGAATGAAGCCAATCTTTGCTTGTTGCATTTTTTTGCCACCCGGTCTAGCGCTGGGTTTCCGGTGAGCGTTGTATAAATCTCAGAAAGAGATAATTAAGCCTTAAGGCTGGCGGTACATTCACAATGTGGTTAAGTCTGTGTTTTTGTCGCTTCCTTGGGTCTCCCTTTTCTTTTTTATATATGAATGTGGTTTTTCGCAACTAGTGTTCTTTTTTAACTTGCATTGTTTGTCATGAACTCATTACAGAGATTCTGCAAGTATATATTCTCTAATTGATCCTGGAGATATGTGTCCATGCCATGCCATGTCTTTCATTATTTCCATCTCCATGGTAATAATTTACTGTAGTATAATGTCTTAATAACTTAAAAACTTATCTAGTTTTTAGTAATTTCTTTTTTTCCTATTGCATGTACTTGATTAATTTTTCAAGCTTGCTAAATTGCAGAATCTTTTTATTATTATAGTGTTAAATGAAGTCTCAGATAACTGATCATACTTTTATTAACTAGTTCTTAACAGCCTCTAGATTGATGGACTTATTTCATTAAGAAGCTTTTAGAATTAATTTGGAGACAATATATTTTAGAACATGCTATTTATTGGCTAAATTAATAATTAACTTAAATGACTACACTTTTATGATTTAGCATTTAATAGTAATTGTTATATAAAATAAATGTTGTACTTGTGTAAATGTTTTTGATGTTTGAAAAGTGAATGAAATTGAAAGAAAACTATTGGAATGTTTTCTTGAATTCTGGTGCAAACCGAGCTAAGCTTAATCCTTTAAACTCCAAACATAACAAATAACAGCTGGTAAATTCTCCCAACAATGACCCATATAGTTAATAAATACAAAAATGTTTAGAGAATTGAAGTTTTTATATTCCACAATACATTTTATGAGATCAGTTCCTTAGTTCTCATTACTATTTTAAAATGTAGTGTTTTAAATGAGACAATATGAGGAAATGTGTGAACCTGATAAAATGTATGTGGCTAAAGGTTAGCTTGTTACAGTGAACAGATCAGGTACAATCTATTTTTATTATGATCTAATATAATTACATAAATTTTTTGTGTCACTTCAATTTTGGAAATTTTCTAATTTTAAGAATATTGCAGAATTAAAGTGACACAAAATAAATCTGGTGTGACATGAAAACTAAGGGACATCCAGTTTGCCTGTAATAAACAGGTAAGGGTTTACTGCTACAGAAACATAAACAAAATCAAAGTCGAGCGTTGAACGGCAGAACTGGATATAATCTAAACAGAAAACATATATATATGAAAAACTGACAAACAACGTTATT
>JAOCPT020549737.1:0-11179 GCA_026546935.2 Palythoa grandiflora | reverse complement strand
TGATGTGACAATTTTCTAAAACAAAAATCGCGACTCCGGGAGGGCTTGATTTTTGTCCAGAAACAAATCTTCTGCAGCTTGTTAGTATAGTATGTGCGTTATTGAACTGATTTATGAAAACAATGTGTAAAGCATTCAAGTTTTATTTGATGGAGAAGATCCTGGATTTGCTTGAAAAGGTCATGGAAAGTCCTGGAAAAGTCCTTGAATTTCACATCCGATAAATAGTGGCAACCCTGAATTATTGTATTTGCTATTATTCTTTGCCGTCGACGTTAGCGTCGCCGTCCGCATTTCTTAAACTCCCTATTGTTAATAAGAAACACGCTTGTGACGTAGAGGAACACAAAGGGAGTGCTCTCCACTTTATGAACACTAGCCTGTTTCTAAAACTCGATAGAAACATTAAGTGACGCTGTTTTATTGATTTTAGAAAATAGTTTGCGAAAATATTTGTCGATTTGACTAATTTTAAAACAGTAATGGACACACCTTCCTGATAGAAATACTTTCCCGATACGGACACCTCTGATATTGATATCCTCTCCGATACCGTACCTTTCTGTAACGGACACGCATTAATTGCTGATACAAATACTTTCCCGATATGTACACCTCTGATATTAACATCCTCTCTGATACTGTATACTTTCTGTAATGGACACGCCTTGCTGATAGAAATACTTTCCCAATATGGACACCTCTGATATTACCGTTCTCTCTGCTACCGTACCTTTCTGTAACGGACATGCCTTGCTGATACAAATACTTTCTCGATATGGAAACCTATGACAGGGCACCTTTACAACGCTTCTTCCCTTATAAGATTTATTAGCTGAGACTATAACTTACTTGATTTGCAATGGCAGATCTTTCGTTTTGCTTACAATAATAAAAACATTGAAAAAGTTAAAGCAACTAGCATAACGCAAATCAAACTTAAAAATGATGAAACTAATGTTGTCATCAAATTGATAAAACTTAAAATAATGTTAAAAATCAGTTATGTAAGTATCCACTTACTTACAAAATAAACGCGAACAATTATGCCTGGGCAGACTGCCATTATTGGGTTATGGTTGATCTGTGAACAGAGAATACATAATTTAACATTTTCACTCAGTTTTGTAATTATGCAAATTATTACTTTTTAGCTCTAAAATTTACTAGTTAGACCAGCTGAAATGACAAAACGTCAACGGGCCGTTAATGCGCCAAAAGTTTTAAGTAATCGATGACCAAGTGCAACCAGTTGCACTGTAAAGATTCGTCGAATTGAAGTGGTATTTCAGATTGTAAAAAGGATTTAAGACACACATTGAAACGTGACTTCCATTTTGCCATCTGGTGAAAAGAAGACCACAAATTTGTGCGGTTTTTGTGGGTGCCTTTTTAACTTTTTAACATCAGATTGACGAATGTTTTAGCGTTTATATTGAGAGGGTTTATCTGTCTTTATAACAGACTTTGGCAGTTGTGATAGCCGCTCGGCAAGAGTTTCAGTCAGCTATGGCGATGGCAACTAAAGCTTTTCAAACTCAGCAAGAACTTTTGTCAAGCAACTAAATTGTTTAAATTTTTTATCAGTAACTGGTAGATACTGATACCTTCCTTTGAACTGCGCGAAGCCAAATACCTCCGGTGTCGTCATTCTGAAAGGTAAGCTGTTTCTTGGACAACTAGGTTTTGTTTGACAAAAGCTATTTTGAACGAAGCTGTTTATGCTCAATAGAATCTGTACAAAACGTAAAACTTTAAGGTTTTAATTATTTCATAGCGTGTTCCGCAGAGCAACATGTTAACTCTTTACCAACGTGTGATGAATAACAATTACAAATGTTTTCGAGATTCGGATGGAGTTGATGTATGTTATTCTGGTACTGTAATAATATTGTATATCCTTCGCCTTTTTTGTGAGTTTGTTCTGTATATTCATTTGCTATTCCTTGATAGAACAGACTTTTGGCTTTTAGCATCGAGTTAATTTTGCCGTATAAAACATTTAAGACGGCTTTTTAAGGTTATGGGCTGTGAGGAAATAAGTTCTCAGAACTCTGCCAAATGGAGTATTTTCAGCCACACGAACGGCGGTATTAAAAAAACAACGTTGAATATTTTTTAAATAAACAGTGTTTCCGTTTTCTTAACATCACGAAGACCGACAATTAAGAAACCTAATTAAATGATATCAATGATAAATACGTTACATTAAAAATTCTTTTCCATATTTCATAACCTTCACATTTCATTTACTGCCCAGAAATATAGAAATATATGAGTATTCGCAACTATTTATCCTGATTTTTATTGTACCCTTTCCAACTGCATCCAGTTTTTTCATTACTCCAACACTGGATGTTATCCCTAGCTTTTCAATCCACCTGTCAAATCCTTTGGTTACACTTCCAAGGGCTCCTATCACTACAGGTACAACTTCTACCTTTTTGAGTTTCCACAATCTTCCAATCTTTCTCTTCAGTTCCTGATATTTTTCTGATTTTTCTCTTTCTTTCTCCCAAACTCTTACATCAGCCGGTAAAGTAATATCGATGATTATCCCCTTTCGCTCTTTCTTGTCAATTGCAATTATGTCTGGTGTTTTTGCTTCTATCAAGTTGTCACACTGAACATTGAAATCCCACAAAACTTTCACTTCCTCATTTTCTACTTCTCTGGGACATGTTCATACCACTTTTCCGTATGCTCTGACCCATTCTTTTTACAAGAATCCCAATGGACTTTCTTTGCTACATTGTCGTGCCGTCTCTTATATTCTTTCTGAGTCAATTTCTCACAATCACATACTAAGCGTTGCACACTGTCCCTTTTTTTGTTATCATTGTTATTATTATTATTCTTCTTCTTCTTATTATTATTCTTATTATTATTCTTGTTATTATTATTATTATTATTATTATTATTATTATCATTCAAATGGCTCCATGAAGATTAGATGAAACAAAATCACGATTACGAACTGGTGATAAATTTTTCTCGCTTTCAAAACTTTTGAAATTATTTGTAACCGGCCAAATATAAACCCCTTTAAAAGCTAAGAGGTCAAAAAGGGATTGTTGCGCACGCTAAACCGTCATAATAAAACAGCATAAAAATAAATGAACATAATTTTTAAACGTGGCTCGACTATAGTCTTGCGCTGTCGCCTTCACATAAAATTAGTTTTTTGTAAAAGTCTGTTAAAGTTCAGTTTTATCCAATTTACAAACGCGGAAAATATTCTTAAAAATTGAAGTCCACGTTTTATAAGTCCATTTCAGTCCACCGCAGTGTTTTACTGATATCCTTTTCCTTTTCACGCATTTAAAGGAACTTGTAATTAGCAGAATTTTTGTCTTCACGAAGGGTTCTCTGTTAGACACCGATAATAAGCGCTTTCAATAATTCTTTAAATATATGCTTTCTGTATTTTCTGCTACTCCAATACGGTTAACTCGCTTACGTGGCTGATAGAGAGCTGCAATATAGGAGACCGTGGATAGAGCCCCGTGGAACTCACACGGTGACCTTACATGTAGTAAGAGGAAAAAAGGAAGAAATTAAACCAAGCTAGATGGGTATTTTATTACATTTTTCAGTCAGTTTCTGAAGAGTAGTCCGTAGTGTCGAATGCGTTCACGTCGTTCTTATCGTATGCCATCAACTTGTTGCAGTTTTTAAAGGCGAATTGATCTTCCATATCTGATCAACTTGACAAAACAACACAAGTACCAGCCGAACTTCTGAGTAACAGTACAGTGCGTGTAGACAACTTCTCCACAACATTGCTATACTTTTTTGTTTACAATTTCACCTTCCCTTTCTACAAGGAATTACTGAAAGTTGATTTTGTCCAGATCCACAGCACTGATGGCGTAGGCACCAGGAAATAGCGGGGAAAGTAGCATTTGAACAATCATTTTTCCCAGCTTACCAGGGACCACTTGATTTTAAATCCCCCGGTCCTGTATTCCGGCTCTGGACAGCAAATAGCGAGTAAGTTAATCTTCTTTCTTGATCAATATGGATACACTTCACTTGATCACTACACTTCACAGGTGTTGCGAGATTTCATTACATTACATTTCGTTACGTTATATTACAATACACAATACATTACAGTACAGTGCACTTTACATTACATTACATTACACTACACTACATTACACACTACATTATATTACGTTATGTTACATTACATTATACACTACATTACATTTCATCACTCAAAATGTATTCAGAACAGATACTCAACTAGAGTTTGCTATTTATGTTTTGAAAACCAAACAACAAAATTTAGAGTATTAGTAGAAGAATATACAAAATTTTGAAAATTATAAGAAAATTATTTATGTTTTACGTAAGTTTTATACTAACTGGCGAGTTACCCCACACACAAACATAATGCAGTTAATTTTTGAAAGTGATAATTGTGTCAGCCCGTTGGCAAAAGTGATTACTTTTCTAGCTCCACCAGGAGAAGGCCCTGTTAAAAAGGATTTTTTTCACGGTTATTCCACGTTACTTTCCCGGCAGTTTCCCGGGATTCGGGGGACCGGGATTTCAATTGACTGTTGCAGTTTAACTCACTCGTTATTTGACGAATTCAGTTTTGTCTTACTGGAATCTGAAAATGGAGTTTTAATTAGCGCGTTTTATGTTTTTTTTATGACAAAACCTTGTTAGTTTCTTGTCAAAGCTTGAGATGAGAAAAGCTGATTTAAACTTTTACAGCAGGCCTTTTGCAGCAAGTGATCATTTTACGGTGGTAAAAAGTTTCTAGAATTTCTTCGATTTTGATGTTAATATAAACAAATACACTTTTGTATCTTTTTACAATCTCACACCGTCTCTTTTCGCACGCGTCACATCTCCACCGCTTCACACGCTGTGTCATATTATTTGAGGGGGAGGAGAAGCTGAAATTCTTGTTCTGTCACACATACTCCCTCCAGAATTAATGTCCTCTTGGACATTCAGACACTAAATTAATACCGAGTACCTCCCTCTGGATTTTATAAAATCGAGTTAACTGAAGAATCATCTTTCCTGACAACTTTTATTACCCCTTTCGGTCAATACCGTTACAATAGGCTTCCGTTTGGCGTTACATCTGCGCCTGAACATTTTCAGAAAAGTATGTAATCCATCTTCCCATCTTATCTGGCATGAAAAGAACATTCAACATGATTGACGATATATTAGTGTATAGTAAAGATCAAGAGGAACACGATGAGCGACTGGAGAAAATATTGACTAGGATAGAAGAAGCAGGGATTACCATGATTGCCAGTAAGCGTGAATTTGCGAAAAACCAAGTAATTTTTCTAGGCCATGTGGTAAGACGCAACCGGTGTCAAACTAGATCCCGCAAAGATTAAAACTATCTCAGAAATGCCAGAGCCAACCAACGTAAAAGAGTTTAGACGATGTCTCGGAATGACAAACCAGTTGAGTAAATTTTCTCCAAGGCTAACTGAAACGAAACATCTTAGCCACTCAGAGATATCCTTAGTAAGAAAAGTATGTGAGCATGGGAATCCCCACATAGAAACTCCTTCAGTCAGATGAAAAAATTCTCTCAACTTACGTTGCAGTGTTAGCTCATTATGACCCGGAAGCAGATACTCGAGTATCATCAGATGCAAGCTCTTACAGTCTCAGAGCAGTGCTCGAGCAGCAACAGAAAGAAAACACATGGCGTCCAGTAGCGTATCAGTCACGATCGCTGTCTGCCTGAGAACTACGTTAGAAAAAGAAGCCCTAGTGATCACCTGGGCTTGTGCCGGAGTGGTTCAACAACTTCCTCCTCGGCAAATTATTCCAGATTCAAACTGATCACAAGCTTTTGATCTACATGCTCAGCTCAGTAAAGGACATGGACTGTCTTCCCCCAAGCATACAACGTTTCAGGCTAAGATTGATGAGGTATCAGTTCAGCGTCATAACTGTCCCAGGAAAACATCTCTTGACAGTAAATATCTTATCTAGAACTCCGGCATCTCAACCACTGCTCAAAGATTCCAGCTTTGAGAAAGATTGCGTTCTCTATGTAAACAATATTATTCAAGGCCTCCCAGCAAGTGGGCATCGATTGGAAGAGATTAAAGCACAGCTCCACGAAGACGAAATCTGCAGCTAAATCATGACCTACTGTAAAAATGGTTGGCCTAGCAAAAGTACCCTGAAAGGCCCAATTAAAGTGTGCATGCCATTTGCAGCTAAGTTTACAGTTCAACACGGTCTACTGCTCTGAGGTAGCCGTCAAGACATCCCAGCTTCCATGCAATCAAATGTCCTGGAGAAACTACATACCGGTCACCGATGCATAGTTAAATGTAGATTGAGAGCCAGTGTCCGTCTAGTGGTCAGGGATCAGTGAATAACTGAAAGAATTGATAGAAAAATGCCCAACGTGTAGGAAATTCAGTCGAAACAGAGTCGAGCCCACGATTGCATCCAAGTTATCAGATCATTCGTGGCAAAAGGTAGCTTCAGATTTGTTTGAGTTTAAAGGAAAAAACCTACCTGTTAGTTGTGGTACTACTATTCACGTTACATCGAAGTGTCAACACTTTCAAGTACAACGTCGCAGAGCACCGTTTTATCCATGAAGCAATATTCAGCCGCCCCCCTTGCAGCACGGACATAGACCCGCACAGCTCATGGTGTCGCGTAACTTTTGTACAACAGTACCCACTCGCCCATGCGAACTGAAGCCAAACACGGTCGACTCTACTCAGTTTTACAAAAAGGGCTTTAAAGCAGCAGATCAATTATGATATTCGACACCGTGTCGGTAAGCTGCCGCAGTTAACTGAGGGTGATCCTGGCTATATTCCGAAATCCAATACGGAAGGTATAGTTCAGCGCCAGGGTGGACAGAGAAGTTGGATATTCTCAACTCCTAAAGGCGACTTACGGTACCATCGACGTCACATAAACCAAATTCCCAAAGTGCCAGCAGATATTCCACCTCCCACACCAGCACTGGCAAACTGTGTACCTCTGAAAAGCGGTGCTGGTTGAACTCTTACCACCCAAGCAGGTGGGACTGTGAAAACCGCAGTGGGTGCACATTGCACCCAACACAGAGACTTGGTTTTGAATAGAACAAAAATCTATATGTTGAGTTATCTGGCCCAGTGTAGCAATGTAGCATGTCGGACTCAATGGCGAATTTTTATCGTGACTTTGCAAATCCGTTGTCGCTTTGACCCCCAAAACAACCGAGTGGCCCAACAAGAATCATTTGGGTTGATCGCTGATCAAAATATCTAACAGCAAACACAAAACATCGAACTCCGGACAATAAAGAAGAGAAGTCGTCACATTTCATATCAGCACCACCTTCTTGTAGTGCGTCATTTTTAACTACATTTCTGTTTGGGAATCAAGTCCTGTTTTTGCAGTCACTGAGCAGTCAAGTTTACAATGAATTATAAAGGGAGTTAAGTACAATTCATCAATCATTATTATCGATAATAATATTATTTAGTCTGCAAAAATACAAATATTTTTCGGCCACATATCGTAAATTTTAACACAGTTCAGCCTTTGGCTTCAAAAAGAAAAGACGTTAAAGAAATTAGTATTCAGTAATATAATATAATATGCTGGTACAAGCACCCTTGGCTTTGATTTATGTCTAAAACACTGGACTTTGCGGAGTTCCGAAACATATCGAACGCACTTCATTAATCTATGATTATTATTAGTATGAATTGGGTATTACTACTGAGAGGTAGTGACGTGGAGTTGTGTTACACCAGGGTGAGGATGTGGTGTGCGCTGCAGTGAGTCATGACATATCCACCCATTTTCCTTTACATGTCTCACAAAGTTCTTCCTTTCTTGAACAATCTCCTTTCACAAATTCATACAGAGCTCTTCCCTTTCGGGTGTGAATCGAAAAAGGTTTCAGTTCTACATTGACTATTAAATAGGCATGTCTGGGTATTTCATGTCGCTTTGACCTTTCCAAAAAGTAAAAGATCAAAAGCTTATATGGAATTTTTACCCAGGTTCTATAAGGCAGTCTGGCTTATTTGCAATTCCGGTACATATTTCAGAAAGCATTTCACGATAGAGAGAAGCCGACAATAGGAAACCAACGTAAAGGTGGGGACATTGCAACAGAAATTGGATTTCATAAGTGGAGACAATCCAGCTGCTTCATATATTGCAAGAGCCAGTGATCCTCCCAGAGAAGACAAGACCCAAAATCGTCCCCTGCAGTGAACTCTCCATGGGTCACTAGCTTGAGATCTGAAGTAAACAAGCTCAAAGATAAAGTGGTAGCCATGGATCAAGTTCTTTTTGATAAGAGTGGCAGGCGACTTTTTCTTGGGAAATCCATTCACCATGACTTAGATTCCGCTACAGTAAACAAGCTTAGTAAGCTTGGTCAAAACGTTTAAGCATTTACGGCTCAGGTTGGTGAAAAGCTAAAAAAGCTACACGGAAAGCATTCAAATGCTTGGTCTTCAAGCCATCTACCCCCAAAGCTCGAAAGAGGAAGCAAAACAAAAGGAAAGGTATCAAACGAAAGTTAGCTAGAATGGAAAATACAAAAAACCAAAGTTTTGCAATACATTTTGCCTGTGATCAACCATGGCAGCGTCGGATATAGCTATTAGGATGTTATGTTTATTAAAGAGGGCGGTAAAAGTTTTGCATGAGACAGTTAATTCAGACAAATGATTCGTAGAAGCTGCGAAGCCTCGTCTGATAGTGACAGCATCAGTGCCGGACACTTATCTGTAACACTTAATAACCAGTCTGTATTAGACAAACTTCTTTTTACCAGTTTCTTTCAGATATCAAAAGATGTCGTTGTATTTTTTGTGAAGCTTAAATGAAATCTTAAAATTAGTTCAGTTGGTGTGACTGGAGCTTTTGTACAGTTCAGTGGCACAAAGCTCATTTGAATTAGCTCTACGTTATAAGTTCAAACATCAATGTTAATATAAACTTGTATAAATTAAAATAAGGAATCCCTCTCAATGTTGTGCCAAATTTATGTTGCATCAATCTTTTTTAAGCAGGTAAAAAAATCAATGAAAAAGCTAAATCCTTTTACGAGCCAAGTGGCCAATTGGAGCCGGTGCTTATCTCCGGTTTCTGTAGTGTTAAGCGGATGAGAGTCATTGACTCCCCCTTGACGGGACACCGCCAAAGGTTAGCCCCTAGCAGAAGCTGATACTCGTTTTACCGAGTCAACACTCGGTTGAGCCGGGGAATTGAACCTGGGACCTTGTGGTTAGAAGGCAGAGATCTTACCACTGCGCCATCCACGCCGCCGTAAAAAAAAATAAATGACCCCTCCCTAAATTCCTCCGACTAGCGGAGCATGACTTCTGTCTTGTGAAACAACTTCCTCTCCTGTGGCTGTCATCTTAAATCTTGAAGTATGATCACATCATAAACACTGTTCTGTGATTGGTCAAACTAAGTTCTGCTCCCGACAATTTGTTTGACTACGCCACACAGCAGCCGATTTTCTTTCCGAGACAAAAACTGGGGAGGTTCCTGATTAAAAACTGGGCTGGTGTGTGGCGGGTTTAGATCGTGAACGAATTCTGATCTGTAACCGTTTATTTCTGGGAGTACGTGTATACTGTCCAACAATTCCATTCGTTTAGGGTACATTCATTATTTATGCCTGGGAGGGAGATAGCAAGATTCAATGAACATTAGCATAAACACCTTACCCCTCCAGTGCAGTTATAAAATAACATGACCCCCCTAACAGGCAATGTTAAAAAATCATAATCCCAGCCCAAGTAAATAATGTTTAACATGCAAGAGTAAGTGTTTCTTCTATGCCGATGTTTATTTTAATTTTAAGCCAACGAAACATAAATTTGCAAACTAATAGTGCCATAATTTGTAAACTCTGTTTCAGAACTGCTGGTGTTTATAACAAGATTGAAGTGTTGAATAGGAAAAGGAACATGTTCAGATGGGGATTATAAATAGTCCCATTTAAAGTCTGAACACAAATGAACTGGTTTTACAAAACCAAAATTTTAGAGAATTACCTTTCGCACGCAAAAAAAATTTGCTAGCTCGTTCTACTTCGGCGATTATTTTTGGTGACCATCCATTCTATTGCTGAAAATTTTGATCCCCATAATTTTTGCCAGCCCCCTCAGGCATAAAAAATGAATGCTCCATATTGGTCGATATTGCTTCCCTATTCTACATTCGTACATCAGAATACAATTAGGAAATAGTTATACAGCTTTGAAGATCTCCTCCCACGGCAAACAAATCTAATCAATGTTCATCAATAGTCAGATTTTTAATGAAACTCAACGAATATTGACATAAAAACTCCCTAAGAGTAAACTGGCCATCTATGAATCACGAATGAATTTTGACAAAATTATCGTCTAGGGTATAGAATTAACATTTCATAGCCTCCAATCGCCTCTTATATAAAAATCCTATTTTCACAAATGATGGACGTTTTAAAGAGACAAGGTTCAACATAAGCAACAAGTTGAATAATTACTTTATCGTACTGGGGATTTCATGGGGAATACCAACTTCGGTTACTAGCCATGATTTTAATGAGCTCTCGATTCTCGTCCTGTTTGATTCAAACCACAAGACTCAAGATATGTTATCAAAACTCGATAGACTTGTTCTCTTTTCGAAACCCCTCCCAGAAAATGCTGGATCGATTCTTGCGAATTTGAGTGCAATAACACACACAGGTCACACATTTTACTGAAGTGGAATAATGGTAGTTGTCAAGCTAAATTCTGTTTTGCCAGAAATCCATACAGCAGCTAGGCTCTTCTTAAAGCAGAAATGTTTTCAAAGCAACTGGACTTTATAAAACTTAACCATAAGTATAAATGCAAAGTAATAACACCGTGTAATTAGCATTTCAGTTAAGTATAAATTATCTTCCAAATAGTTTTGTAACCACTTACTACTGATGATGGCAAAAGATTTGCCGAAACATGTTTAGTTTGAAAATTGTTTTGATTTTTTAAAGATTTACTGCTAGTTTAATACTATTTGTAAGATTCATTAATAATTCATAAGAGTTTGTACCAATCAATTTACAGTATCTGAGTCACATGTTACATTTGTAAACCCCGATAGAAATCAACTGTCTGAAAGCACGGGGAGGGTTTGAAAAGGTAGCAGGGAAAGGCTGGGGTTT
>JAOCPT020549736.1:0-19123 GCA_026546935.2 Palythoa grandiflora | reverse complement strand
ACAATGAGCGATCGGGATTGCTGATTTTCGAAATACGTGTATAGAAATCACTGGAACTGTGTCAAAAGTCGTCAAAAGTGTCTTTGCTATAATCCCCCCTTAAGCGCTTAAAGTCAATGGCAACAACTTTTTTTTACATGGCTGATGTCGGTTTATCCGTGAAGTTGATTTTCCTTTCATGCTGCTTTATTGCATTCTCTTCGGCCGGGGTTTTGACCTTCGTTATGCGTGTTTATCCGATATATTTTTGGAAGATATTTTAAAGTTACGGTACAGTTTAGGTGATGTTTTTACTTCTTTACCATGCATCGGATATCCCTCAACCTATATATTACTGGAAAGCCAAAGAAATTCTTTAAAAGATAGTTTAAATAATTTTTTTTATTTTTTTCATTATTGCAAGGACATTGAACGTTTTGTTTGTGACCAAATTTTTTCCTTCGCAAAGTTTCAAGTCCGTTTGTTTGTGAGCTAAACTATCCTTTGTTAGCATTTTTTTCTCTTCACAGCTTCATTGCCAAACTGACGGTGCTGACGGTGTTTTTATGAAAATTATCTGATATAAAAAAGTCTAAGCTGACAATCAAATTTTCTTGACACCATGCAAGCGCTATGACAAATTTGGCAATAATAGAACAAACCGGTTTGAGTTAGATCTGTTTTACAGTGGTGTTTTTTTGGTGCAAAAAGCTGTTTTGAGAAAAAAACATTTGAATAAAAGGCTCACGCACAATTTTATTTCGGGTGATGATTTTGACTTCGCTTATCTCAAGAACTGTACATGCTTTTTAAAACAATTTGTTTTTACCTGAAAGATCTTCCCAAAGCCAACATGTTTCCGGCAAAAGCTAAAAAATTATGGTATATCTTACATATTTATAGTGTATCGCAACCTTAAAATACCTTGCAGTTTTGGTTTCCAAATTAGAATTTGTTGCAGCTGTGTTCTATGAAGCAATAAATTTTTTTTGGACACCTGGAGAGAGTTTTAAAAACATGAAAAACCTGAACTATTTAAAAGTATTCAGAACTAAACTTTCTGTCACACTTAACATTGGTTCAGTTGATCCACGTTGAATTGAGTTAAAACCCGACGCCGTGTCTGTCGCTATACTTAATCATGAAAACAAATAAGAGTCATTTAATATTTGGAAAAATCTAAGAGTTATCATTAAAAAAAAAAAACAATGTAAGTTGTTCTTACCGTAAACAATCAATACTAAACTGTTGGTAACTTGAGAACCACCAGTTTCCTCGACCTGCACTTTGTAGTACATTTCGTCACTCAGGGTCACATTCCGTATCACCAAGGTCACTGTTACAGCACCACTATCAACCACATTCGTCACATTCATTCGATTCTGATACTCTGCGAGTATTTTGGGATCACGGCTGATGAAATACAGTAGCGTGCTAGAGCTGAAACCACTGTCCGTTGATCTGAATATTCTTGTTCTATCATAAGGTTTGCCTTGAAGACTTATGCTCCACTTTAGCTCGATGTGAGAGTCGTTGTAACCAACGATAACAATCTGATCACCAGGTTCACTGATGAGCCTTAAAGCCTCTAAAATTTAATGCAAAATGAACTTCAGAATCTCCATTTACTAATGGTTTAATAACTTGATAAATAAATTCTTACCAGCCATCTTGCGAGTGTCAAGAGGCCCCAACGGGCAAATTTATCGAAATGAGTTTTAGGCTCAAAAACAAACATAATTAAGAGTTAATTATTAATTTTAGTTAATATTTAACTCTTCCTGGGAACAATCTATCCGCTCCACATAGCCAGCAAGGGACGATAATCTTAACTCCAGTTTGCCAGCCAGGACTTTATCAAAAGTTGATTTCCCAGCTACCTGGTTGTTGTTGGCAGCAAAATTTCCCAGCAAGCTGTGCAAGTGGTTGCTTTCCCAGCCAGTGAAAGATTTCTTTTTGTGGATCGGATTATATTTCCAGAAAAGAATAAAAAAAAAGAAAACAACGCTTTTACGTAATGCTTAAATGTTTAAATTCACGAATAATTATTTTTTATCGCACATTTTGTTTTTGCAAATTCGTTTAATGTTTTTAAAGAAAAATATTATTAAAATTACAAAATCCCAATACTGTCGTAGAGCAGATCTCGGTTTAATAAAGAATACCTATTTTGATAATCTAATGAATGCATATCGATATGATGAAATATTTTTTAGATAAAGTGTTACATGAAAAAAAAGAACTAATACAACAGGATAATAAAACAATTCATATCAATTTTAGGTGTTATCTATCTATCTAAACTGAACGGTTTCCAGTTTTAACACTGTAAAACATAAACATTCACCACTTATCGTCATTGCTTTCACTTTTCCAGCAGTACAAATTTCAGTTCTTCTTTCAGTTACAACACATAGAACCTGCACAAACAAAAATCACCGGTTTTGAATATCTTTCTTCAAAAAAGATGCTACAAGCTATTCGGCATTTCATATTGCATCCATCCACCCGTCCACTTTATCTACATTAAACCAACATTCGCGTCAAGTTATGAACAATATCACTTTAAAAAGCACTGAGTAAATCAGGCCTGTCAATAAACAAAAATATCAACCCACCTTTTTTGTCTTCCACTTTGAGCTTTGATGCGATGGGGAAAACGCCTTTTATATCCACTCCACCTTTGTCATAATTGTGAAGCACGAGGAACGCAGATACCGCATCCACAGCAGTCTTTTACGATGATATCATAGCAGCAAAGAACTTGCTGTATGCCACTTAAGCAAAGTTAGGTATTCATTTGTAATCTTTAATGGCAACTGGTGTAGGCCAATATACCATTGCCATAGCTCATTGCTGTTGTTTTCTTCAACTTTCTGTATAAATGGTAGGCACAGCCATTACGATGAACGTTAGATGGCAGAACGGATGTGCGGTATGCCATAAGGGCACAGTCTTTTACAATGAATTTTAGATGGAATTAGGAGATTGCTGTTTATAAGGAACGCAGTCTTTTACGATGTAAATTAGAGGGGAAATTGGGGTTTCTGTACGCCATGAATGCAAAGTCTTTTACGATGAACGTTAGATGGAAGAACGAAGTTGTTGTATACCAGGAACGCAGAGTCTTTTACGGCGAACTTTAGATGGAAAAACGAGGTTGTTGTATGCCAGGAAGGCAGAGTCTTTTACGACGAACTTTAGATGGAAAAACGAAGTTGTTGTATGCCAGGAACGCAGAGTCTTTGATGACGAACTTTAGATGGAAAAACGAAGTTGTTGTTTGCCAGGAACGCAGAGTCTTTTACGACGAACTATAGATGCAGAAACGAAGTTGTTGTATACCAGGAACGCAGAGTCTTTTAAGACGAATTTTAGATGGAAGAACGAAGTTGCTGCATGCAAGGAATCCAGAGTCTTTTACGACGAGCTTTAGATGGAAAAACGAGGTTGTTGTATGCCAGGAAGGCAGAGTCTTTTACGACAAAATTTAGATGGAGAAACGAAGTTATTGTATACCAGGAACGCAGAGTCTTTTAAGACGAATTTTAGATGGAAGAACGAAGTTGCTGTATGCCAGGAAGGCAGAGTCTTTTACAACGAACTTTAGATGGAGAAACGGCGTTGTTGAATGCCAGGAACGCAGAGTCCTTTACGACAAACTTAAGATGGAGAAACGAGGTTGTTGTATGCCAGGAAGGCAGAGTCTTTTACGACAAACTTTAGATGGCGAAACGAAGTTGTTGTATACCAGGAACGCAGAGTCTTTTACGACGAACTTTAGATGGAGAAACGAGGTTGTTGTATGCCAGGAAGGCAGAGTCTTTTACGACAAACTTTAGATGGAGAAACGAAGTTGTTGTATACCAGGAACGCAGAGTCTTTTACGACAAACTTTATATGGAAAAACGAGGTTGTTGTATGCCAGGAACGCAGAGTCTTTTACGATGAACTTTAGATGGAAAAACGAGGTTGTTGAATGCCAGGAACGCAGAGTCTTTTACGACAAACTTTAGATGGAAAAACGAGGTTGTTGTATGCCAGGAAGGTAGAGTCTTTTACGACGAACTTTAGATGGAGAAACTAAGTTGTTGTATGCCAGGAACGCAGAGTCCTTTACGACGAATTTTGGATGGAAGTACGAAGTTGCCAGGAAGACAGAGTCTTTTACGATGAACTTTAGATGGAGAAACGAAGTTGTTGTATGCCTGGAACGCAGAGTCTTTTACGACGAATTTTGGATGGAAGAACGAAGTTGCCAGGAAGGCAGAGTCTTTTACGACGAACTTTAGATGGAGGAACGAAGTTGCTGTATGCCAGGAACGAAGAGTCTTTCACGACGAATTTTAGATGGAAGAACGAAGTTGCTGTATGCCAAGAACACAGAGTCTTTTACGACGAACTTTAGATGGAGGAACGAAGTTGTTATATGCCTGGAACGCAGAGTATTTCACGACGAATTTTAGATGGAAGAACGAAGTTGCTGTATGCCAAGAACGCAGAGTCTTTTAAAACGAATTTTAGATGGAAGAACGAAGTTGCTGTATGCCAAGAACGCAGAGTCTTTTACGACGAATTTTAGATGGAAGAACGAAGTTGCTGTATGCCAAGAACGCAGAGTCTTTTACGACGAATTTTAGATGGAGGAACGAAGTTGTTGTATGCCTGGAACGCAGAGTCTTTTACGACGAATTTTAGATGGAGGAACGAAGTTGTTGTATGCCTGGAACGCAGAGTCTTTCACGACGAATTTTAGATGGAAGAACGAAGTTGCTGTATGCCAGGAACGAAGAGTCTTTTACGACGAATTTTGGATGGAAGAACGAAGTTGCCAGGAAGGCAGAGTCCTTTACGATGAACTTTAGATGGAGAAACGAAGTTGTTGTATACCAGGAACGCAGAGTCTTTTACGACGAATTTTAGATGGAAGAACGAAGTTGCTGTATGCCAGGAACGCAGTCTTTTACGACGACCTTTAGATGGAGAAACGAAGTTGTTGTATGCCAGTCTTTTACGACGAACTTTAGATGGAGAAACGAAGTTGTTGTATACCAGAAATCGAGTCTTTTGTGACGAATTTTAGATGGAGAAACGAAGTTGTTGTATACCAGAAATCGAGTCTTTTATGACGAATTTTAGATGGAGAAACGAAGTTGCTGTATGCCAGGAACGCAGAGTCTTTTACGACGAACTTAAGATGGAAAAACGAGGTTGGTGTATGCCAGGAAGGCAGAGTCTTTTACGACGAACTTCAGATGGAAAAACGGAGTTACTGTATGCCAGGAAGGCAGTCTTTTACGACGAACTTTAGATGGAAAAACGGAGTTGCTGTATGCCAGGAACGCGGAGTCTTTTATGATGAACTTTAAATGGAAAAATGGGGTTGGTGTATGTATGAGGAAATAAGCCGTGACATCTATGACAAATCAGATATAGCAGGAAGAAACAGTTGATGATAACATTGATACTCAACGAAAATAATTGAACGAGATTCAACGGGGTTTTCTTATTACATGCTTTGAAGACACAGTTTATGACGGTACTTGACGGAGATATTCAACGTATTGTATTGGATGTCAAGAAGACACAGTTTATAACGATATTTAACGAAGGCAACATGATTATATGAGAAAAAATTTAGTATCAAAATAGATTATACGAATCCATAGTTTGGTTTAATATAAATTGAAGTTCAGAAGTTATGAATTCGATGCAAGTTCGACGAGTTCTACCATCAGCCTTGCACGAAGAAAGGGGGCTTGGTTGAAGTTCCAATCGAAGGTTTTTTTTCGTGCGCATAAGTCTCTGACACAAAGGATGACACCAACTCCACAGCTTCCAAAGCCATGTTTCTGACCAAATCCAAGATTTTGATCAGGCATTGGTGGATTCATGCGTTGGTATTCGAACGAGGCTGGGAATGCAGTGCTGCTTTTCGAGACTTTTTTTACGGCTGCAGTCAGTTGTTTACAAATGCGTACCAGGTTTGAAGGTCTTTGCTTGTGAAAGCCGTCATCAAAACTTGCGATACCTTCATGTAACTGTATTACCCCTAATCCCCAATGAGCGTCGTATTCCAAATGTAGTGGAACAAAAATATACTCTATTTCATCGACATTTGCATCAGAGAGGACACTCTCGATATTGGCCTTGATAATTTCGTTACCAGTTTTTAGGTCTGACACGTATGCAGGAAGCGAAAGGAAGCACGTTCGTTTCTCTCGATGATTTGCTGCTGTGCAGTAATGATAAAGAAGAACGTTAATGACGTCATCGCATAGGTATCTCTCCTTGCAAAGATGTGATAAGGTCTGGGCAGTTACTTGACTGCCATTTTTAGCCACAAGGAAACTACCATATCTGGATCTGTTTCGGAACAGTGCAGATTCCACCATTTCCCTGTCCGATTTCGTTTCCTTACTGAAGGCGTTTCCTATCCATTTCTTCTCTTGTTCAACTTCATTTGAAATTTCCTTTAGACGATGGTATTGTCTCAGAATGGTAAGTGCCTCTTGGTTAAGCACACCATAATTAGTAATTTGAATTGCTGCGTTAGGGATACTTTTGTCGTTTAATACTTTTCGTAGGTCTTTTTCACAGTCGTTAATCGTTTTAGGTGCAGGAATGTGAGAAACTTTCAAGGGATTCAGAACGGTGTGTTCATCTGAGAGGGAAATTAAGCGATATTCTGTTAGCTGTGGGTTGACAGGGGGGACTTGTACTTGCTGTAGTTCCTCGCGACCAGATGCGAATGTATCTGTTCCTCTGTGAAGGTCTTGTGAAAGTGAAGGTGCCAAATAACTTGAAAAAGTAGAAGAATCAATGTCGTCGACAATAATTGTTTCGACACAATCGTCTTTGGCCGTTTTATCAATCCCATTTCCCACTGCAAAGAATACTTTTGACTTCTTTGTAATTGTTGCAACAGCGAATTCGCCTTCATCAACGAATAAGATCCTGTAACAGTCTTCATTTTTACTTGTTTTTGGTGGACTTTTTTGCTTCTCGTCATCACTGTTTTCATCAGAGTCATCCGCTTTTTCTATCGACTTGCTTTTTTTCTTTTTAGCGGAGGAAAATCTACTTTCTATCTCACTGTCACTACTGCTTCTGTCTTGATCCTGATTACACGTCAAACTTCTGCGAAACTTAAGCGCCTTTTCTTTGGAAGAAGATTTTTGTAACTTTTCATTTCTTGATTTGCGCTTTCTATTCATTGCCTTCTTGCTACTTCTTTTGGCTACAACACTCTTTATTTTGTCTGATTTGTCTTCATTGCTTGTGTTTGGAGTAGCATTTGAGTCTTCATTTTGCTTCGATTCCATCGGCTCTGTTGAAATGACGTTTGTTCCATTCAAAGTTTCTTCCGGTTTTTGCCGTTTTGAAGACAAGGTTTTGCCTGAACCACCAACATCAGTTGTGTGCTTACGTTTTCTCCCATACTTAGACGTAGATTCGAATGGCACGCTTCTGTTGAAAAATGATCCGGGTAGCCACATGTCATCTTCAGGACCATAGCCTTTAAATCTGACCTTGTACTCGTATGTCATTTCCTTTGTGACGCGCTGTTCCAGAATTTGGTCAATCTCATAAAATCCCTCTTCGATCTCAGCACCAGCTTCGTTTTTAGCGCTACATTCAATCTGTGGACAGGATGCACCTCGTGGATACCATCCCAGTTCTTCAAGAGTGAAGCGGTTTCGCTGGTGGAGTGTATAGGTGCCTTCCCTGTCTTGATCAGCAACAAGTTGTACAGGACCAATGATGCCAGATGGTGATTTCCACGCTGTAAGCATGACATCTCTTGAAGCACCATACCTTTGATCTTCTAATGAATAAGAGTAGAGTGAGCATCGAAATCGTACCCGTGCCTTGCGGTCCAACTGAAAACTTGTAACATCTGAGCCGTCTTTCGTTGACTGGAGAATTTCAATGCGTCCAACGTCATAGTACTGCTTTCCATTTTCCATGCACTTGATAGCAACATCGCAATATTTGATAATGTCATGCTTGGGATCAATAGGTGCCTTGCCAGGCAAGTGCTTTGCTGCCCAGTGCCGCTTCTGCCTGCAACGAGCAATGTATTCTCTTGGAAGTAGAAGTTTGATGGCTTGTCGAATGTCGATATATGAAAGTGTTCCATCATTGAGTCGTTTAGAAATTCTCCATTTCTTTAATTTATCTTGCGTTTCCTCATCAAAAGGTTTTCCTCCGTCCGTTTCGTCAGGCTCCAGATGGTCATCTCTCAGATCTTGAGTAGTTGACTTGACACACTCAGCGTCATCCACCTCCTGATGTTGTTCTTCTTGAGGAACTTCCTTTTCTTTGGCAACTGAAAATGATTCGTTCAGCTTGTTGTAATCTTTTGAAGGAGGAGCTTCAACAATTTCAGTTCCAGCTGGATGACAGTTAGGATATGGCATTTCCCAAAAACCTGACTTCTTCAAGAGCTGAATGCAACTGTCAGGGAGATACCTGGAAAAGTGTGCTTGACCATCCTTAACCCCCTGCGAATGTGCCTCTTTCTGGCTATCTTTGAAATCTGCGTATGTTGACGGGTAAACGAAGTCTTGTTTTAATTGGCTGCGTTCTTTAAAGGAGTAAGCAATTTGTCTTCGTTTTGCCGACGCCTTGACATGGACACCAGCCTTTGCTAAACGGGCTTTGGCACTTAAGTTGAACTGAACCTTGGAGCTTCTTTGCAACATGTCAGCATATGTTGGTTGTGCATCAAGGGACTGTATCTCAGTAGTCTTTCCTTGCATCTCACTTATTACACGTTCCGTTGCTTTGGTTCCCGAGAAATAAGGAGAAGCCCAATCCATTCCCAGCTCCTTGAAATGGAGAAACATTGCCAACTGATGAAGTGTTGCTGCTGCAAACTGAATCTCTGCGGTTTGGTAGCAACCTGATGTAAGAAAGCGTCCTCGTTTTGAAGGGTCATTCTTTGCTCCAGGCAATGAGTGAAGCCTCATCTTTTTCAATTCTAAAACCCGTTTCCAAAGACGGAAAATTGTAATTGCACATGAAACAGCCCGCTGGACATCATAGGGGGTGCCAAAAGCAGGATTACGGAAGGGCTCTATGAGATGATAAACAGCTCTGATGTACAAACTAGTTCCCTGAGAACCAGGAACGTACATATCCAGGAGATCGGCAATGCGTATGGTAAACAAACGCTCGCATGCGTCTGAATTTTGGTCAAAGAAGTAGATCAAGTTGAGATCTGAAGCAGAGAAACCACAGTCGAGACCTTCCTTTTGACATCTTTGACGAAGGTCCTTTAGATGATCAATGGTCACAATTCGACTCTCCTTCCCACTTTCTTCCCAAAGCGTCAAGTCTCTTGTTTCGTACTTTATATTCTTCAGAAACAGACGCTGTTCGTGGTCGTAATCCAAGTATGCGATAGAAGGAAGAAACCAATAGTATGGTGCAAGAAATTGCTCGTCGTCGGTCCCAAGACCAAGAAAACAGACGCCATTTGCTACTTCTGCATTAGTTGGAGTCATAAGCTGGACTGCAGCTGCTAAGGAGAAACCTGCAGAATCAGTAGAATAGCCCATCAGATGAATTGGCTTAGTTCTTGGCTTCCCTTGATCGTTATAGAAACAGCGTTTTCGGAGTCCTTCCCAGTATTTAAGAAGATGACACGCTTTGTATCCTTTGTTGGGCTCTGGCCACATGCAGTAGATAATGGTTTGTGTATCCAGCGAGGCAAGTGAGACAAGTGTGTGGACAGAGACTGACTTTGACAACTGATCTTTAAGGATGATATTGTCCACTGCTCTCTTCAAGGCGTCAAAGTCATCTTTATCACCTTGCTCCATACACCTTCGAGGGACTGGAAACACATCTTCTGACCATTTTGAAACATCAGGATTCCAGGAATTTCCTAGAAGTAAGACTTTCCCAGAGGCACTCAAGAAAGGTTGGAGGTATCGCAATGCTCTTGCGCCGTCACTTGCTTCATTGACTGGGAAGTTCTCGAAGATAACTGCTGCTCTTTCAATTGCTTCTGCACTGATGCCAGGTTCCAGCCGTACATTGGATGCATGATTTGCTGCAGTTGTCTCTCTCGCTAAACCAAAAATATCCGCCAGAATAGAATAATTGGCTGATCCCAGTTCATTTTTAAACAATCCACTCACATCTTTAATCATTTCAATATAGTGGTGATTATTTCCCTTCTGTAGCTTTGATACAAGATTTTTGAGAACAACAACTTGAAAGGGACTCTTTTGAGACAAATCATTACTAAATAGCTGCAAAAGATCAAGGACTAGCTTAGCATCGTCTTTGTTGCGACACACATCCATGAGATGGTTCTCCCACTCAAAGGGGCTTAGCTTTATTCTCGTCAACTGTGAGACATTCTTCTCGGCAGCTTTACGACGCTGGACTTCTACATTTAACGCATCGTGCATTTCACCTTTCCGAGAATAGCGTTTGTTAAATCCAACAAGACCAATGCGATTTTCGATGTTGCTGTAATTACCTGATTTGCGATGCCTAAGAGTATCTTTTAACTCCCGAATTTGCGATGCACAGTTTTTGCAAGTATAGGGATGCTCACCATATGATAAAGCCGTTTGTTGACAAGGTGGATCAAGGCTCTTTATTCCTCCTTCTATCTGAATATCTTTACCGTGAACAGTTAAAACTTTAAACATTGGTATGTATACCGACCTTGCCATAGTCTGTGTCTTGCGGACCAGCTCTGCAGCTTCTAGGGTATGGCATTGTTTCCACTTCCCATATTGTTTGCATTCCTCGTGCCCCTCTATCTGGGTGAAGCAGTCAATTTCTCCAGTTTCGATCTGTTTTTTAAACAGTGTCCGTGAAGTGACACGGCGGATTATTTCATCACTAGCAAAATTTTTAACGACCTCTGGATCCCACAGGTAGGAACATTGTACCTGCTTGTGTGGTTGCACCTTAGCATTGCAGGCTCCAGAGGTCTTTGCTAGTTTAAATGTGACCAGAAATACTCAATACGTGGTTGCTGTTTTCCCTTAGACACTGCCTTGATTTTGGGTTCGCACTCTACAACCTCTCTTTTTCGCTTGAAGAAATCAACTGCACCAGCATGACATTTAGATCGGCTATGCTCTTCCACTTGAACAACACCAGAAAATTTTAAAAAAGCATGCCCATCCAAAATGCCCTGCGTGGTGACTTGCTTTGATTTAAGCTGGTTGTGGGGATGGTGGTTTAAAATAGCCCATTTTTGGTGTGGTAGGCACACGGCACAAAAGATATCACTACCATTGCTGTTAGTGAACTGTGGAAACGGCTTACCTTCCTCTGCACCCGGAACATTCTTTGCTGCAAGGCTGCCAACTGTAACTGGGGGAAAAGACGCTGCTAGAAATGCCCGAGTGCGAGCAACAGAGATAGATTTTGCTGGTCCAGCATCACTGAAAGGAATACCCTTATGTTCACTCTCAGGTAATATCTTTCTTAAAAAGGCATTGAACGAATCAGGATTTCCTGGTAAAGAAGACAGACGAAGGCGTTTTACTTGCTTACAATTCTGGGCATAAAACAAACTCTCATCGAAGCTATCCTTGCGCTTTCCATTGTTTTCTTCTGACGAGAAGTTGTTTTGTTCTGGCAATTCGTTGTCTTCATTTGACAATTCTTTGGTCTTTTCAGACGATACCTTGTTTATTTTAATTTCAAGGATTTCACTATTCTCATCACTGTCCCTCTCTTCATCTGTAAGCGGCAAGAACTTATCATCAAAAAGATCGGCGGCAAACGGGTCTTCCCTCAACTCGATGCCACTCTGTAAATTATGAATTTTATCAAAAGACTGGCCTTCATTCTCGTATGATTTACGTTGATTATGTCTATCAACCGCTTTTAATTTCTCTTCCTCCTCCAATGATTCATACGTCGCTTGTTTGGTGTCACACTTTAAATTGATATCTTTCACAGTTATTCCCCGATACCCTCTACATCGTTTACGAACCTTAACAGCTTCAATTTCGCCAGTTTTAAAAATATCAGCTTTCGTTAGTGCAGTTCCGAGAAGTGTAAAGAAGACGTCTCTGTCCTTATCCGTAGTGCAGTTATTAACTAGTCTATAGTTCTCCCAAAACACACTCTTGTCAGTGACACAGTCCGCAGATGCCACAATAACATTGTCTTGGACCCATTGCTGCACTTTCGCCAAATCCATGACAACCCGTGTAAACTAGATGATAGAAAAAAGGCCAGAGATGGCTGCTCAGAAACGAATTGAAACACCAGCTACAAATTCAAACTAAGGACTCTGCAAATATAAGTGTCTAGTGTGCATTTTTGACAAATAACTGCTAGGCCTGCAAATTATTGTAATTATGTAATCTATAAAAAAAATACATACCGCCAACGAGAATGATTTCCAGTTTGCTGCTAGACACAAACTCTTCAACCGGCAGCAACTGCTAAAATAAATTAAATCTTGTTAGATGTCTTTCATAACTAAGTAACATCAAAAGCATACTTTGTTCTCCCAACAAAAACAGTAACTGAAGTTTCTGTATAAAACGTAATGCCAAACTTCTTTCAGATTGTTATAAAGCAAAAATTAAAAAAATACCTTATAAAATGCAGAAATCAGACATTTAACTGTTCAAAGTCAGACAGAGAGAAAGTTGAAAGGCTCACAGCTCACCCACGAGCATTTCCTAAGCAATATTATGAGAAAGTTGACGAGTCCCACAGCTCACGCACTTACATTCCAAAACCGAAGTTCAGAAACAGTGTCTGCAAGAGTAAGATACGTCCTAATAAGTTAAGTCCGAATCTGCCGATATTAGGAGAAAGTTGACGAGTCCCACAGCTCACGCACTTACATTCCCAAACCGAAGTTCAGAAACAGTGTCTGCAAGAGTAAGATACGTCCTAATAAGTTAAGTCCGAATCTGCCGATATTATGAGAAAGTTGACGAGTCTCACAGCTCACGCACTTACATTCCCAAACCGGAGTTCAGAAACAGTGTCTGCAAGAGTAAGATACGTCCTAATAAGTTAAGTCCGAATCTTCCGATATTAGGAGAAAGTTGATGAATCCCACAGCTCACGCATTTACATTTCCGAACCGAACGTTGACAACTGATATACATTGATAAAAAACTAAGTCCGATTTCGCCGATATCATAAGAAGTGACACAAATATAGTTGTTTGCAGAGCGGCTTTAATGAATACATTACAGTATTTTCTCAGTTTTCGCCTGTTGCAACAGGATTG
Organism: Palythoa grandiflora; assembly: GCA_026546935.2. Taxonomy (NCBI): domain Eukaryota; kingdom Metazoa; phylum Cnidaria; class Anthozoa; order Zoantharia; family Sphenopidae; genus Palythoa; species Palythoa grandiflora. The sequence continues at coordinate 5,904 of JAOCPT020549736.1, read as the reverse complement.
AGTCTTACGTCTTAGGTACAAACGAGAGCATTATGTCTGTTTTAGTTGAGAAAATATTTTCTAGGATCCGTTTTGTCGACTATGAGTTTGAGTACGCCTGTCCAAGCCGTTTCGGAGAAAAATCAGAATTTGTGGTACATAATACCTGGCTTGCTAACCACCCTTTCTCGCAGTCATAGACTGAATTGCAAAGGGCGCTGCTCAGCAAGGTCGAATCGAAGGAGCTTTGCTGCCGGATAGGCTCTCGTCCCCAGATACGATCCATTCATGACCTACGAGCACTGCATCACAGCCAGATTTAATCAGCTGGGAGTCAATTTTTCTGAGGGAGGAAAACCGGAGTACATGGAGTCAGATTGAGGTCAACAAATCTCAGCCCACATGCGGAGCCCGGGAGTCGATCCCAGGTAAACAGAGGTGGGAGGCGCAAGCGTTACCATTCAGCCGTACTGACTCCCCAATATTATAAAATAACTGTGGAAAACATACCTGGTATTATGGCCATTTTGTGATTCCGTACAGCCGAGCGTTTTTAAGACTGACCTGTGTATATCATCAATCACTCACCGCAGTTTTGTTGTTGTTGTTGTTTGTGAGCTTCCGGCATTTGAAGACGCCGGCGAAAAGGTTGTAGAAGTATAATGGTGCAAAATTATCGTGCACAAGATGCGCCCAACGTAATACACATACAAAAGTTCAATTAGTAATACAACTATTAACGTTTGCACCGATCCCATCCACGATAAGCAATGTCTAAGTTATAAAAATTATGACAGCTAGAACAGCCTAGCTACTTTAAGGGTAAGTTTAAATAGGAATACAAATATTGATTATGATAATTATATAGAAATGACTTAGAAGAAGGTTTTTGGTCTAAGGTTAAAAATATAGAACTTTTTTCATCTATTGACATCTTCAGAGTCTTCAACTTAACTCTGAAGATGTGAGAAGACTGACGACAACGTGTAGTTTTTAACCTTTAACAGGTCGTTCACAGTTTTAGACATTCACAAGCGTACAATACATACTTTTTGGGGGAAAGGGTTTGTGATAAAAGTACGCTTTTGGATTCATAAAAAATGTCGATTTGTTTTTGCTTCCATGGGTTTTAAGAATGAACACAAATAAGTTTGGTTAATATATTTTGCAGTTATTCAGTAACCCTGCTCAAAATCATATTTATTGAAACAGCGCGTCGATGATTTAGGGAATGGGGCATTGACTTAGAACAAACAAGGAACTGGTCTGAGCTGATCAGATGTCACGCAACGCATTACATCCTGAGCATGTTTTTAAAGATGTATGATCTTTAAACTTAAAGTGTCAATAAAGCAAGGATTACAAGTTCATTACAATGAAAACTTCAACTTCATGTCCGAGTGTCAACATTTTTTATGTATGCTTTCAGGAGGGGGGGAGAGGGTTTCTATAAAGCGTACGTTTTGTACGCTTGTAAAAATGTCGAAAACTTGTGAACGACCCTTAGCTGTTAAACGTTCTTCTCAGCCGTTTTTATATATCAATATATTTTTAATAAGGAAACATGAAAAATAATGGACAGGTAGTGTTTTATATCTATCCATATCTTTTTAGAGTAATACATGTTGGCTCGTCTATCTCTATTTAAATGGAACTTTTACCGAGGTTTAATCATATAGCAATCATACTTTTCAACAACTGTTCTCTACTTGAAAATTAGCAAAGTGTATAATAAAATAACTTGGATTATACACAATCGTCGGCTTTAACGCACCAATTTTAATCTAAGATCAAGAAACAAAGCCAAAACCAATTATCATTTGTCTATTGCCATCAACCACAAAACACAGTGAGTTAATTACTTTGCCATTTCGCTATCATGTTTCGCTTTGAAAACAGGAAGCGTTGTTTGTAAAGTAAACGGTCAGTGGTTTGCCGATATGACAGAGAACACTGAAATTGACATGTCAGGCGCTTTAGTTTTCTAAATTTATGCATATTTTACTGCTTGGGCGGTTTTTCGGGTGATCACATTCACGAGGTTTCTTTATAAGAATTTATCGGGCAAAAACGTGTTTGTAATAAATAGAGAGGTGACCGTATTACCAAGGTGAGCGTAAGGCGCGATTCCACTGTACCAAGAAATTGCTGCATGTTAAAAATTGCAACAAATGAAATATTAAAACCACGAGTCGTACTGTAGTGAGTGGGTTATCCATGCACAGCCAAGTAACAACAATTGGCCAATCGGACACTGAAAACAGTCCTCATTAACTACTACCCGTTTTTCAAAAAACATTTAGCGGAAAATGAAGATGTAAAGGAAATAGAAAAACTATTGTTAATCAGCCCGTTTTCTACGGTGTCAAACTTAGATTTAACTTAACAGTCATTCCAAAAGAGCAAAATGTTCTTTTAAAACACAAACGCCCTCTGTGCTTATGCATATGATTATTCTTACTCGTGATCCGAGAAGGCAATCGTTTTCCTGTTTAGCCTTTTAATGTCATTAGGTATTTTTTTAAAAAAGCACGAATTAATGATACAGTATACGAATTCTATAAACAATAAAGATATCGACGAGAGCAAAACTGTTTTTCTCCGGCTCCAGCCTGCTGCATAGTACAAATTTATGCAAACGAAATACACCGCCCCGCATTAGTATGTGATTAGATGTTCTCACACTGGGATCGATTGTATAAACTAGACACATTATTACATGTAATTTTAGCGCCACGTTAATTTGGCGCCGACTTGGATTGCTCATATATTTAGCGACACTTAAATTTAGCGATTTTTCAAGAAACTCATTTTTCTAGTCACTTTATTTTCGCTTTTTTGAATAAAAAATTAGCTTCTTTTAAGTTCTTTTAATTCCCCAATTCTCAAAAAGATTTTAAAAATTTAACACATCTTGGATGAATTTTATCAACGAAAGTAACAACAACAGCAACGCATTATCGAAAATTGAAAAGTTTCATTTATCGCAGGCCATCGCTGAATAGTATAAATAAAAAAATATATGTCGTCATAGCGTTTTATGGGTCGAGTCTCGAGAGGCGTCAAGATTTGTGTTCTGGGCTCTATAAAACGCTTTTGTTACATTAAACCAAGGGTTCATTAACGGCTCTTTCTTGGGTTAATGAACCCTTGATTAAACCCACTTTCTTGATTTTTGAAAGCTATATAGAGAGTCACTTAATTTTTGGCATCACGTTATGTTAGCGTAACTTATTTTCATCGTCACTTTATTTAAGCAATTTTAAAAAATCGCTAAATTGAAGTGACGCTTACATGTAATAAGGTCAATGTAAGGTAAAGGTAGGCAGTTCTCCGCATCATACTTTGGACGTGATGTTTGCTTTAGAAGAATTTTGTTAACACTCAGCATACTAATTACATGTAGTTACTTGTCAATCAAATTATCAATTGTATTGCTAGAATTATTTGCTGAACGGATGCAAGATTAGATTTCACCGCTTTTTAACATAAATTTCTTTACAGATTCTACAGAAAATGCTATCCCAATTACGAGTTTAAATCACGCTCGTTACATGGCTGTTTTTGTTCTTATTGCTACGGTCGATATCCTTAATTCTAATCATTGCTCTTTTATAAATAAAACCTTTCGAGTTAGGAACTAGCTTCGCTTCACTTGCACTAGATGCGGCTCACTGGTTGAGGTTATTTCCGGATAACAGGCGGCAGAACATGATTGTGTTTATGCCCTGGGTGCAAACCCTTTGGGAAATCTAATAATATTTTAAAAAGTTAAAATTGTGCCTTTTACTTAAAAGAAATTCACGTCAAAATGAGAGCAAAGTCGAGGAAAGACGGTAGTTTTAAACCCTCATATGTATAAGATTTTGATCGTGGTAATCCCCTTCTTTGTAGCCAGAACGGGTGAAGACCGGTTTATTAAAATTAGATTTTCCGCCATTGTTTGAAAAGAAGAAATAAAACATAAAAGTTTAATTAAATTTATTCAATTTCGTAACTCATCAGAAATTGACAGCCTCTAATTGCTTATCTTGCTTGCTCTTTCAGTGATGCCGCACACAAAGTATGGTCAAAAGTAGGATGTGGTCCCGCTTAAGACCTACAAAAAAATCTGAAGATCCTATGTAAAATAGTTCAGTTGAATTGGACGAAAAAGTTTGAATTCAAACAAAGGGTGGACTTCAAATTAAACGTTCGATTTTCAAAAGGATAAAAAATTCGCTTTAAAAAAACTATTCGTACCAAAAAAATTAATAATGGTAGTTACGAAATGGGTCCGCGAGTGGAATCCAATTCAATCTGTAATCATATCAGTGATTAACAAAATGGGACGAAAATCGCGCTCTGAGTTGGCTCTAGCGTGCACCGAAGTGTAATTCTTATCATACCGCCATAAATAAATCAGTGAATCACGACAGATAACTTAAAGAATAATTGTGACAACACGCTATCAATAAAGAGAAAGAGCATTTGCACGGAGACCCGATGCCAAATAATATTACTAATAGTTTAGTTTTAAAAAAGTTTTGAATGAGAAGCTTTCAATTTAACACAGAGAAATCTTAAAAACCAAAAACTTATGCATTTCTCTGTATTGATTTTGTTGCGGAAAATTACAAAGAAATGTATGGAAAACTCAAATTACGACTAGACGCTTTCTAATTCTAGTGCGGCCACGTGCAGCAGAATTTGGCGTTATATTTCTCTCTGTAAAGTTTTAGATTTTCAATTAATATCTTTTTCAAAACTAGATTTTTTTTAAAAACTAACGTTATTTGACATTGTCATTGGATTTTCACACAAATGCTCTTAATAAAATCATATTTCCTAAGCAAAAACTGAAAATTGCGGTCTCTTCAAAAATAAATTAGTACAATAATTTTTCACCTTTAAATCACATTTTCATTTCTGGTCGGCAAGAGTTTTACTTTTATAAACTAATTATTACATTAAATCGGATGTGAAAGCCGTCATAAGATAAAAACGAGCCGCATTGTCCACTAGGGGATGATATTTGATTGACAAGTACAACGCCAAGTCTATTTTACCGGCTAAATATCATATCCGGCCAGAAGCTTTTTATGCGGTCTTCTGGGATTCAATCCAACTACTGAAACATTTTATTCTTAACGAATAAACTCAACAAGAGCAAGATATCCCTTATTTTTTCTTGCAAACTTAGTAAACGGCAGGCAAACTAACAGAGTACATCTAGCATTAAGATTTAAGTATCAATAGACAATACCTATAAAGCAATCAAACTTTTTTAAACATCAAAAGACCATGCAACCTTTTGACCTTTTGCAAATACCTTGCAGAAACTATACTACGAAAACAGGCAAAGATTATTTCTGCGTCAAAGTGATAAGGAAAACTAATTGTATTTACTTTCTGCTTTACTTACTTTCTGCTTGAAACACTGTAGCCTTGTACAGCAGGCAAGTCAAGTTTCGACCCCGTCAGTAGAGATTCTTCGGAAACTACCAGAGAATAATAAAATAGCTTATGAACATGTGCGAAAAAAGGCCAAGTAAGAACGCACTCGCAAAGCAAACATACTATGAAATTCTGTTTAGACTTACCAAACCATGTGTTGTAAACGTGTATTGAAATCTTCGGTACTTCTGCTATTCTCGAGAGCTCACTCAATAGGTTGTTGTCCCAAAAAGTATTTTCTGTAAAACTGCGATCACCAACTTTCAAGCGTCAAAGGCGTTGCTAGCGGCTCAAATGACAACCAATCAAATCGATGCCTCGAACAGCCAACTGCCAACCAAACAAAACTTAAAGAATACCCTGGGTAATGGTGGGCGTGGCTTTAAGGTGAAAAACGCAAACACACTTTTTACTAGTCAGTTTCGGGTTTTTCGCATGCCAGCTTTTCGAAAACGGAACTTGGGGAATTCAGCAAGCAAACTCAAAATT
>JAOCPT020549709.1:0-11179 GCA_026546935.2 Palythoa grandiflora | reverse complement strand
ACGCTTTTAATGCCCCAAATTTAAAATTAATTAAAAACCCCCGGGGCAATTTGGGCCCCCCCCCCCCCCCCCCCCCCCCGTGTAAGATACGGTTAAAAGACTGCATAAACAAGTAAAACCTTGGGCCTATTAAAGATCCAGAGCAGCCATCGATGTCTACCCCTTTTCACGTAGTGTCTTTTTGTTCCTTTTAGCAATCGTTCTGTACTAGTCGGATTCTGAGCAGGAATTAATTGTGTGCCTGTCACATCATAACCGTGAACGTGGGAAGGGGGGATAGGAAATTAAAGATTTAACGAAATTTTTTGTTAAAATCCCTTCCCTCTGAAACAAGTTTAAGTCAGAAACCATCAAAATAGTTAGGTATGCCTGCCAAATGTCCACAACCACTCCTCCTCCGTGCCCGACATCCCCTCCCATGGGTATAATATTTGTGCATTTAGTGGATGGAAGTTAAACAAAGAATACCTACCTCTGTGGTACTGATACCGAACGCCTAACCTCACCATACAAAGGCCAGCTGGGACGGGGAATAACTGACATCCCATTCTTAGCGAAGTAAAAAGCGTAGACTAGCGTCCAGCCCCCACCCGCTGTAGTTTGGTCACAGTAAACTCTGACCGTGCGCCTGTTCAGTTTGATGTAATAATTCCGTGATGTCGTTCCACCTTGGTTTTTAATATCAAGGCAGGACTTGCCAGGATTCTCTTTAGTTCCGACTGAAACAGTAAGGGTATTAATTCATATTAATGAAAAAATGTATTGACTGTAGCAATGAGAGTACGTGTATATTTACATGACAAGGGTTGCAATGAAGATGAATTTTATGTACACGTTTTGTTTTTCTTATAAGAACAACTTTATAAGAACGAGGCTCAAATTTGCCAAAATTTAAAAACAATTTAGGAACAAGCTCAGGCTGAGGCTTGATAACTAGGAAAGTTTTTGTGGCAGAAAATTGACAAAGACTTACAGCATAAAACATAAAAAGATTCACTGTAAAGACTTCTCAACAAACAATGAAGGTAGTTCGAGTGGAGCATGGCGTTTCATTTTCCAACACCTTGTTTTATTTTGGTTTTTTTTCTTCAATAAAAACCGCTCACTGAAATCGCCAAAAAATTAAGAACAATGAGCCTCGGCAAAATTTACTTGTTTTTATTAAAAAAGCGTGTATGTTTTAATAATGTAGAAAGCGTACTTACCTTCAAATGTCTGCGGGATACGAAGACCATAAACCACTGTAAAGCTTACAAGAAGAAAGCGCAACACGTATTTCAACATCGTTTGTCTGTCCAAAAAAATAAAACAGAAGATAAAAAATCACAAACAAGTACGTTCATTTTCGTTTCAGTGTTGTAAGAACGATTCCCGATTTGGCCCAAAACGTTCGAGGAACAAATTTTCGTGCAAACATTTCCAACAGTTATTCTTCGTTGTTGTCCTGCAACTTTCTGAGGGGACGTACAAAGAGGCTTACTAAAATGAACAGAAATTCATTCTCAAAACTCGACATACGTGGAAAGAAACATATATTTATTGTGGAGGAAAATCTAATGGAATGGTATTGCAAAATTTTGTGAAATCTCCACTGATAAAAACTACATGTAGCCATCTAAGTTTGATTAAGGATTTTTCTCAGTGATTAAGGTTTATGGTAGCTAATATTATTCTTAGTTAGTATAACTATCTATCTTTCAGTCAAAGTAAAATCTTAAGGTCAGCAAGACTTTAAACTGATAACTTATAGATTTACTCGCGATCGGCTTCACTACCACTGCAGAGAATTGTTTATTTCTTTTAAAGGAATTTGTTTTCCCAACTTAGCACGTTATCTACGTATATAATCGACGTTAGACATTGAGAAATCTTAAATTCCGCGTCTTAACTGTGAAAACGTTAAAACATATAAAAAAATTCAAAGATATAGCACTTACTCTGTCTTCGAATGGGTTGGAAATGTTGCTAACACTGTGAATCCCTTTGTTGAAAAAATACCTTTTAATATTTCGAAGGAGATCGTTGCCTTTGTTAGTTCGAGCTTTATTCCAATTGGATAAAGATCGGTATGAGCGACAAAATATGAAACTCCATAGTAACCTTTACTGACATCTTGACAAGCTTCATCAAAAGACTTCAGTTTAAATTCCTAAATTTCAATAAGTCAATGAAATATGTCCGCAGGTCAAAATTACAGAAAAAAAGAACAAATGCAGCTTACAATATCTCATTATGCAACTCGCAGCATCGCCCACAGTTTAAAAGAATGCATTATTCTTTCAACTGATCTTTGTGACCTCACGTAGTCAGTTTTTGTTTGTTGGAAGTTTCATAGGGTTGAATGCAAAGCAAATCAGAATTGTTAGCACCCTAAGCAATCGCTATACAATTTTGTTTAAAAAAAACTAAATTTCAAACGTTTTAAAAATTAATTGAAAAACGACAACATGTAGATGACGAAGTCGCAAGTGCACATTCGAAAGGTTTTGAAGCCCAAATGAAAAAAACAAAAACACATACAAGACTAAAATACTGGTGCGAAACCCTTGCAATAGTAACTGTGTTTCATTTTGTGTATTGAAATCTTGACGAAATGTTTATTTTTGACCTCAGGTCAAAGTCATTATGTGTAATGCGTTCTTCAAAGTTTTTATCGAACGTGTGAAGATATAATCGGGGTTACATAGCAACTGCAGAGAATCCTTGGTGACAATTCAGTTGGCTATGAATTCGACCATGGTAAAAAGGAGAGATATCTTTTGTACTTCTTTATTTTCAAAGAAGCTTCTTCAAAAAAAGTCTTTGGTCGAAAAACAAGCAACATCCGAAAAAAGTTGAAGACGGCACGGAAAAAAATCGAAAAGTCACTGGAGTTTAAGAACGTAAGATTTCTTAGTGTAAAATACCCATTCTTCTTATTAGCTCGTTAACGTTTGGTTAAGATAACACGTTTCTCGTCACCTGAAAGAAATGGTCCAAATAAGTGCCTGTTAATTTACATGGAGGTGAGAAACCACGAGGGAATGAGGTAACTCGCTTGATCTTGGAAAAAATTTACCCATGTTTACATAAAATTTCAGTTATCCCGGGGGAGAGGGAGTGAATGATTCTGTTCAATAAAAAACCTCCGTGCATGATGAAGTATGTTGAACACAAACAAAACGTGTAGGAGAAAAAGTTTACAGATTAAAGTCCATATGCTGCTCTTGCCTTTATTAAAAGGTTGTAATTTTAAAAAAAAAATGTAAAAAAACATTATTCAAACAGTTGCGTTCTAAATCAAAGCCACTGACTGCATTTGGCGCCTGAATAAATTGCTGGTTGCGAGAAAATTGTCCGTTGTCATATTACCAAGTAGCCATGTTTAATGCAAAAGGAATGGCGCCAGCGAGCTTTTTTCAGTCAGTTTCACTTACCCCAGGTAAGCGGGTTGAGTGTTTACATGAGTCGGAAAACAACATGAAAACACGCCTCACACTCAGATATTGGTACTTAACACAATTGTTAACACTAAAGCAAAGTTAAACTTAATAATATTGAATTTTCGTTTGACATGGCGTCACAGATACTACCGTACATACACTGATACAGACATATATACATATATACATACATTTTATTTGCATTCCTTTTTACAGTAAAATTTTGTCAGTAGAAATAACAGGTAAAAAGTGAGTATAGAGATGTACTATCTTAGAAACATTTACATTATAGCACACTGACGCCTCGTGAGGCTAAATTAACTGAGAAGTTTTCGAGTCAAACTCTTGGCTGTGGTTTATGTGTACACTAGAAGAAGTTTTCCAAGAATATAATTATGTTTACAATTGGATTCCAGAATTTGTTCTAGCTCTTACATTTTGAAAAGTTTTCTTTTGCAGCATATATTGTATTGAAGGGACGAATATCTTTGGCATACTAAAGACAATGGTCAAAAATGCTTGGCAATGCCTACAAACGAATGAATTGCCAGGGTTAAATTACAATACTTTTGTATGTTGAATCATTAAAGGAGATTGGTTAATGAGTTGTTCCCAGAGACAAGTTGCGTTAGATAATAGAGTTTGTGTCCTAGTATTTGTTTACAGCTTTTGTCTTACAAACTTATTTTTGCGGCATATTTTAGGGTATTGTCACTCAAAGCCAAGGTATTTGCATTTCAGAAGGTTACATTACACATATCAGTTTCTGTTTTATTGATAAATATTATTTAGAATGGTCAAAAGTGCTTGGCAATTTACATGTCAAATATGAGCGAATTTCCAGGGTGAAATTTTAATACATTTTGTATATGTTAAAGAACTTCAAAAGGTTGGCTATATACTGTTACGCAGGCTTTTTTACAGGGACTTTCATACAATAAATCTCCCACAACTGTATCACAGGTTTTTTCACAGGTTTTTTCACAGGTTTTAAAGTTTTACCTACTGACCAAATAATTTCACAGGTTTTTTCACAGGTCTGTAAAATTCACAGGTTTTTTCACAGGTTTGGGTTATCTCCATGTCAATTCTAAACTAACTTAAATATGAAACGCAATTTTCACAGGTTTTTTCACAGGTTTGCAACAATTACTTCAGTTTTCACAGGTTTTTCACAGGTTTTTTCACAGGTTTCTCCCAGTAGTGTATACTGCGTTGAGCAGTTGTATATCCGTGTTCGTTCACCATATGTGCATTAGTTGTAAAGATCATCAACCCAAGAACATTTCCAGTTCTGTTTTCGTTGGATTGCCTTTCAATTTAATTGGTTTGTAGGCACTTCTCCACTACTTTTTGCAGAACTTCTAATCTTCATCAATCAAAAAGGTTTGTTCTCAATCGATCAGTTGTCAGTTTATGTGGGTAAATGTTGCTGCGCCATAAAATTAATACTTGGTCTAAGTTGTTCAAAGGATGGTCAGCTAGTTTTCAGTTATACTGACCCTGGTTTGTATGCGCCAAAATTAACTGCAGCAATTTTTTAAACAAGGACATATAACTGCTCAGTGTTTCCGAAGTTAAAATTTGTTAATCCCAAAATTACAATGCAAATTATCAGTCTTTCAGTATATATAGGTTGGAAACAAAAACATCACGATTAAAATTTAACCTTGAAGGGTTAGTGTTAATCAGCTTTTACATGAACAACTGAGCCACAGTGGATCGGCGTAAGAACGTTTAAAATCAACTGAGGACAAAAATGATATAAAAAGAAAAAGCATAATTTGTTTTGAGAAAAATGAACTGTTTACCCACTAATTCATTTTCCTTTTTAATTTTATTCTCTCTTGTAAACAGCACAAGATGTTGGACATAAGAACTACGCTGTGCGTTCTTCTAATAACGTGCACATTTGTTTCTGGTCTACGAATCGCGCAGACACTCAAAGGTAATGACTCTCAAGATTATTAAAAAACGTGAAAACATATCTTCGTTCCTAAACTATAGTATTACTGAAGACACGATTTGATGTTATCTGTAACAAGTGAACATGAGTGAAATGCTAAAAAAACCTCTCAGTTTTGTTTTATTTTGGTATCTTAAATTGTTCTTAATTCCTTTGTTACTCTTAAAAAGCACTTCAGTTTTATAGTGCTTTCATCGGTATATAATGGCACAGTCATTACCATCCATATCAGCTGCGAGAGATTAAGATCTGTCTTCCTTTTATGTTTTTCAGTCATTTCTCAGTTCAGCTTAACATCAATGCGTTGAAAAAACTAAAACGGAATGTCAAAGTATTGAACTTTGTATCTTCGCCTCAAAACATCGCATGCTAGCAAACGGAATTTTTATTGAACTAACCCTATATTATGTTTTAAAATATAGGTTAATAGCGCCATGACAGCCTTGTAAATCAAAGAATTATGTAAAGTCTAAAACAAATGTTGGTCTCTCTCTAAATTGCCATTGATAAAGATTCTTCTGTTTCAGTCGGAACTAAAGAAAATCCTGGCAAGTCCTGCCTTGATATTAAAAACCGAGGTGGAACTACATCCCAGAATTATTACATCAAACTGAACAGGCGCACGATCAGAGTCTACTGTGACCAAACTACAGCTGGAGGGGGCTGGACGCTAGTCTACGCTTTTTACATCACCAAAGATTCGAATGCAGTCTCTCCTCGCGCCAGTTGGCCTCTGTATGGTGAGACAAGACTTTCACAAACAACACCACAGAGGTACCGTTTGTAGGACTTTTCTGGGAATTAACTGATTCTTATGTGGCTAAAGCTCTCATAAAAATTGAAAGCGAGGATGTTCGGAGTTTGGAAAAGAAAAAGCTTTAAAAAACAATGAAAACAAAGAAAATACCACGCTTTTGAAATATAATTATTCATGGATAATTCAATAATGTGGACATTGCACTTGTGCCCATAGTTCGTAAAAACACAAGAAATAAGAATTTACTAACTTAAACTTCCATTCTTATTTGCAAAGTTATAGTTACTGGTGCTGTCATTAAACAGTTGGCATTTTTAAATACTTTTTCTCACAGTCTGTGCATCAGCCAGGGGTTTTAAAGAATTCAGTTCCGTTTAAATTCTTTCTCTACGGCACATTGCGAACCTTAAGAAACCTTTCGAGGACGGCAACGCCAACGACGACGGCTCAGAAAACTAAAATACATTTTTTATTTACGCTTTACTTCTATCTGCAGTTCAATAGCGTTTAGTTTTCTCCGTTTTTAACCGTTTAAGCCCCAAGCACGACAAATGACGTGTTGGTAAATTCTCCCAACTAAATTCCATACTTTCTGTATAAGCAGTTTGGAAGAATTTGTCTTTTCAACTTCTACAGTTTACTCCACCAGATCAATTTCTTGTTTCTCATTACCAGTTATATTGTTTTGTTATGAGTTATGTAAGGCCGAAGAAGTTAGATGTTGATAAATTTCTCTGGGCTGAAAGGGTTAAGCTTTGTGAACAGAAATTGATTAAATTTTGCTTAAGGTAAACAAATTCTGAGAACATTTTTGTTATTACATCCTCGCCGTCCCAAGAACTCCAAGAAGTAAGTAAGGTTTTTCACGTTATGTTTTTATCGATAAGTACGTGCAGCATGCAGCTCAGCTCGATGCAATCCAACATGAAGTTATGGTATTTTCCATTGTTCTTTCATATCGTCGTTTGCGTCGCCGTCCTCTTGCTTGAACTACCTACTGCATGTCTGATTTCTTTTAAAGAGCTTTTTTGGCCAGTCAAACATTGTTTATGATTCAGTAGTGGCTAACGCCAATAATAAATGCAAGGTCCAAAGCATAGAAGGCATAGAACAAGCAATTATTTTTCATCGTACGCCCATTTCCAAATAAAGAAAGAAAAATAATAATCGTTTGAAATTGAAGATATTGTCACAACTACTGAGTTTCACTTATAGTTGCAAAGTCAGACAAAAGTATCCTTCAGTTTTTATATTTTAAACCTACTTAATTGAATTGAATTTAGTTAGTTTAGTTTAGCGTAATGTCCTATCATGTCCTGTCCTGTCCTGCCATTAATTTTATTTTATTTTGCACTTAACAGAAGATGCATATATGCATAAGGGTACAGAATGTTCTCGGTCCCGGTTTTTTGAATACTCGCAAAATTTGGGCCTTTAAGTTTTGATAGAGTTTTTCGATAGCTCGATTTTTAAATTTTGGTAACTCCTCAGACTCTCCCTGCTCGTAGTTCCCCTAAAGTTTTCCAAAAATACCGTGATACTTTCCATACTCATAATCATTTGCTTTATCTTACTTAGATATTTAAATTATGCAACGGTAGTTTTATGTTTTGTCCTTTTTGGTTTTGCAGCGAAACTGATTTTAACGCAATGAAATTCCATTACTGGGAAGATCTTGGCAGAGAATTCATGATAAAGTCTAACATCAATAACTGGATCACGTGCACGGAAGGAACTGGGAGCTTGGTAGCCTGGCGTTCTGGAAGTCTCAAATGCAATATCGTCAAACGTGTCACAAACAAATGCTCTGAAGTAGTTCCTAACGCAATAATGGTAATATCATTTTAAATTTTAGATAAGAATAAAAATATTCAATTGCTTCTGCAGTGTGATAATTTTAAGACTGAAAACATGCTGTATTCACAATGCTCAAATTGTAAATTTCAAAATGTAAGTTATAGCTCTAAAGTTGATAAACCTGGCTAAAATTCAGCGGTTTGTATAAATGAACTGTTATTTCTCTTAGCTAAGTTGCGTTTATACGGCGGAGATCGTATCATAACGAAAATGCTTATAACTGCGCCGATACAAAATCTGTCACAATAACTGTTTTAAGTAGATGAACTGAGATTATCTTCTTCGGCTATGATAATCATACTAATCTTATATATACATATATCTATGTATTTATTAGTTATCGTAAATTTTTCTCCTCTCTATTAGCTATATATTTATTTCGATTCATAATAGCGCAGCTCGCCAGTACTAAAAATAGAGATTTCTACCCCACGTGACAAAAAAGCCTACAGAAAAAGTAGCGATCTTGTAATTATAAGAAACTAATTTATTGTTAAATTTCAAATAATAAGGTTTCGTTCAAAATATTGCATTAGCTGCCACCCAATTTTACAAGAGCTGCTTTGTTTGTCTGAGTCATGACGCAATACGCGCGCTGCGCTATCAGTCATACTATATTTTTTAGATATACTGTTATTTGAATATTCATAAATTCTTGTCAATTTTTCCTATTTTCTCCCTACCTTATGTATACTTGATTTGATTTATAATTATCGTAATACTTCTCTTTAAATGTAATTAGATTTGGACCAAAACTGTAATCAGTTACTATATTTTAGCTAGCTGACCTGTTTAGCCCATTTTAGGTTATTTCAGTCTCTATAATGTACGTAATAAATCATTGTCACTGTCACTATCACTATCACTGTCACTGCTGTCACTGTTACTGTCATCGTCACTGTCGCTATCCTTGTCATTGTCATTGTCACTAGAATTGACCTGGTCCCAACAGACGTGGCTTCATAGCCCAGATGGATATCGCTCTGCACCGGTATCGCATAGGCCACGAGTTCTTACTTTCAACCGCGTTACAAAATTCATCACACTAACTGTTGTTCAGCTTTAAGCGGCATAGATGAACTCACTAAAAGTGACCTGCAGCTCCCAATACATATGGCTTCATAGCTCAGTTGATTAACGCATTGCACCGGTATCGCAGAGATTGTGAGCGGGTTCTATAATCCTTTTGAAGCCTGATTTTTTCCAGACTTCTCTTTTGCAATTACTTAAACTGCGTTTGTAACCCAAAAGATGGTATCACAACGTCATGGATGTTTTTATGACTTTTAGAATTAGAACATTACGTGTATTTTTATTACAGGTTGATTATTACTGGTCAGGTCCTAACATTTATGACGACAGAGTCAAGACAATATTTCAACAGGTTTATTACAATCTCGACACATGGATAACAGGTAAAAGCATTTGAAGGGAGCCTGGGCCTGGGAAAATAGATAAATTTAGCAAAGATCAGACAACGCGACGTTCAAATTGTGCGCGCGCAAAAGTAAATTCCTCGGGTTACGTTTAGATTGTTTCAGTTTTTGTTTGGCTTTCAACATGGTAGTTTTTTGCACTTTTCCCTCTTAACCGATTACCAAAGAAACCACAAAAGTTAAAAAGAAACCGGCAATTCCGTTGGGGGTTGTTGTAATTCGATTTTTTTTCTTTCAGAACATAAATTAGACTTCAAGCAACACCAAACAACGGCGGCTCAGAAAAAATATATTTTTGATTTACTCTTTATTTTTTTGTTTAGATAATTTGCATGTTTTCCTCTCAACATTAAGCTTTATGAAAAGAAAACGACTATAATTTCCTTCTTGAGGGTAAACAAATTAAATACTGAGAATATTTGTTATCACGTCCCCATAGTCCTCATAACTCAAACACAGATCTTTTCATGTTCTGCTTTTACCGACAACTACATTAAGGTGCTCAGCTGGTGTATTCCGACGTGCAGTTATTGTGTGTATTATTGTTCTTTGCCGTCTTTGTCTTAAAGTCGCCATTAGGTAGTTTAAGCAATGAGGAAGGCGACGCCAACGGCAACGGCAAAGAACAATAGTAAACACAATAACCGCACGTTGGAATGCATCGAGCTGAGCACCTGCACGTTGTTGTCGCTAGAAACAAAACGTGAAAAGACCTATTTTGAAGTTCTTAGGACGACGAGGACGTGATAACAGAAATGTTCTCAGTATTTGTTTATCTTGAAGGA
The DNA here is from genome assembly GCA_026546935.2 of Palythoa grandiflora. Taxonomy (NCBI): domain Eukaryota; kingdom Metazoa; phylum Cnidaria; class Anthozoa; order Zoantharia; family Sphenopidae; genus Palythoa; species Palythoa grandiflora. Next base: position 956 of record JAOCPT020549709.1, on the reverse strand, counting down.
GGAACTTTTATTCTTTTTCTGTTCACAAAGTTGAAGGTGGAGAAAACAAAACCCTTATGATTCGCAGAAACAAGTAAAGAGCAAACCAGTAATATATTTTTTTCTTAACCGTTGTCGTTGGCGTTGCCGTCGTAGTTTCTTAAAGTCCCTATTGTGTCTGAGCCTTGTTTTGTCTACCAACAAAGAAATGAAGCAGTTTGTATGGAAAAGTCCTGGAATTTTCTTTGACTAAATGTGTATGATCCCTGTAGTATCTCTAGAGACCAGGTTTGCACAATAACAATTACATTTTAACCAGCAGAAAGTGACCAGGAGATAGTTCACAGCAGTTCGTACAGTGAAGGAGAGTGTTATGACTATGATGCTGATGTGGATGACCTTTTCAACTTAGCAGCCAAGGTCATGAACTGCTCAGAATGTGACGAGGTAGGTGAGATCAAGTCCAGTCGTAAATAATCAATATTTCCAATAATCCAAAAAATTAATTACCATATTTTCTGGACTATAACCCACACTGCAGATATCCTGCACCTACATGTTTTTACAGGGCCTCTGATAAAGTGCGATAAAAAATCCGAAATTATGTGGCAATTCAGCCTGGGCTCAATATGCGGTAATTCAAGGCTCATTATGCGGTAAATTATGTAATTTTTTTTAGCTTATTTTCAGCTTTTATACATGGTCAAAGGATACAATTTCTCTTCTGCATCCTTACAAATGTATTTTGTGCAACAATTAAGAATAAACTACACGCTTTCTCAAATGGTCGATAACCACTTTGCATGCGGAGCAAAGTAAAAGACTTTCTTGGGCAAAAAATGTACCCTTTTCGTAGCCTGCAGCGCATTCTGAAGCAATCATTTTAGTTGGAAGATGATATTTTTTGTCTTAGAAGAAATTTCAGCTGATTTGACTAAAAACTTATCCATTTGAAAATAATTCAGGCAAAAGCGACA
>JAOCPT020549656.1:0-11182 GCA_026546935.2 Palythoa grandiflora | reverse complement strand
GGGAAAGAAAAATCTTCCACCACCCACCCAGCTGCCCCCTACCCCTACCTCTTGTCAAGGTTTTTCGACGAACTTAAGACAAAAAAGAAGGAGCACTCAAAGTCTGCCTACCCGTTAGCCTTTTTTTAAAGTTTATTTTGGTGTCATAATTATGCAAATTCTATGCTAATCACCGTAAACAGATATCTGATAACGGAAATGAGACTAACAATTTTCAACGCTTGTCAACAGCTGACCTGGAGCAAACTTGTTTTCCCACATATAAAAATCTGAGGAAAAATCGCCTGTTGTTTAACCTCATTAAACAACAAATAACAAATCATTTAAAAATTGTTCTTTTCCCTAAGGCCACAGAGATAGGCGTTTATAGTTTTAGTCCAAAAATATTTGAAACAAAATAATCTATCAGTTATCTTAAGCTTCTTATTTATGTGAGCGGTTTTTGTTGAAATAAAAATTGCATTGGAAAACGAAACTCCTCGTACCACACGTGTGGGCTCAAACTACAGTGCATCCGAATGTTTTTGTATATCATGCTTTCAAGACACTTAATATAAAGGTATTCATTCTGAATTGCTAAGTTCCGTTTCAGTATAATTACTGGGTTGCCTGTGGCAAACAAACTTAAAATGGGTCTGTTTTTTTTCGTCTTTTCCCCTATTTTTGTCGTGAGCAAATGAAAAGGTTGCGCAAGGTTAGCCAAATATAAAATCGTGCTGCATCATTGGCGCGGAATGTGTGGTTCGCACTCCTGACTAGAATACAGGGAGACGTGGGTTCGATTTCCGCTCAGGACATATACCAATTTTTTCTGAAAACTGTTTATTCTTTGTTTCATACTACTGAACAACATACATTGATATGTGTTTGTATATAGGCTTGGGCCGAGCCGTACTGTTGTTTCATATATCCTCATTTTGGTATCATTCAGTTGATCTGAGCATTATATGAGGTGAAACACACTACTGTAGTATTACGCTGCACTTGCATTTCAGAAAAATTGGTCCGAAAATCCTCACGCGTTAAGCAACTCAACTGATCGTGAAACTGCTACGTTGCCAGCGTGGTGGTCCCTGATGGTGTAGTGGTTCGATTCCCGCTCGGGGCATACATCAATTTTTTCTCACAACTGTTAATTCTACCAATGCTTGCATGGAGTGCCTGTTTAGAAGGTCTTAGCATGGGTGAAATCTGAGTTCGGCACAGATAAAATTTGGTACGGAACCATTTACACAGCAATTAAATTGATCTTTTCGGAACGCGTACCAGTTTTGTCCGAACCGTGCCTGGCAAATTCTGTGTAGTCTAAATTAGGCTAACCTATTCGAGCGGGAAATTTAATTCTTAAAATCAGGTTCCTTTAATTTACCGGAATTCGGTGTTGCAAATAATAGAGACCTTAAGCAGCAAGGATGACAACGCCAACGACGACGGCTCACAAGAAATATATATCTGATTTGTTCTTTACGTCTTTCTGCGGATCAATAGGATTCTGTTCTTTCCGCGTCAAGTTTTGTGAACAGAAAGCCTTGTGTAACAGGGGCGTCGGCACGGGGGGGGGGCAAGGGGGGCCATCGCCCCCCCAAAAATGAGATTGGGGAGGCATCGCCCCCCAAAAAATGAGATTGGGGAGGCATCGCCCCCCCAAAAATCATGTTGAAGCCCTTGATTATTTACGTATGTGATCCCTGTAGCAATAATTTAGATCTCAAAATGCAGGAAACAGCGTTTCAGAGGGGTTAAAAATTCAAAATTTCCCGGGGACCCAGGACCCCCCTAGTTTGCTCGCGCCTGCAGCGCTGAGTATCACGCGCCTGTGGCACCCAATATCTTGTCCCCCCAATCAAAAATTGCTGCCAGCGCCTCTGTGTCTGTAACTATGACTGTGTCTATTTATGACTCTAACCATGCCTGTTTGTAACTGTAACTGTGACTGTGCCATTCACTATGTCTGTGACTATGACTGTGATTGTGCCTGTGCCTGTGCCTGTGCCTTTAGCTATGATTGTGTTTGCAGTTATGTCTGTGCTTAACTTATTGTGACCTTGAATATGACCGTGGCCGAGCCTGTAACTGTAGATATCGCTGTGGCTGTGACTTTAACTGTAACCATGAATGTAACTGTGATTGTGGCTTTGACTGCGGCCCAGGCTAACTTAACTGTGACTGTGAGTTAAACCATGGCTGCCATAGTTATAACTAACTAACTGAGATACCGTTGATAGTGAAGAAGCATTGTTAGAGGTCTGCATTTTAGATAACAGAGAACCGTTGTGAAATTGACAGTATTAACTCAACTTTTTAAATTCTTTTTAGGTGGAGTAGAGGGTGTAATTCAACCTGGGATAACATTTATGAACAAACGCTACATGTGCATTCTCAGACATATTCCCTTCGTGGTTCCGTTTAGGGACAGAGTTGTGGTACGTGATTTTAAGAGAAAAATGGTGTTCTGTTGCAGCAGTAGTAATCGTAGTATTAAGAGTAGTAGTAGTATTAGTAGTCGTAATAGTTGTAATAAAAGGTATCGTACTAGAAATAGTAAAAGACAAAGCAACAACAACAACGGCGATAATAGCAGTAGCAGTCTGGTTTGCAGGGAGAGGGAGGCAGCGTGGCCGAGTGGTTTAAAGCAAAATGTTAAACTCCAATCTCATCTACTAAAGAAACATCAAACTATTAACGCACCGTTGGAATAGTTCAGAATAGTTTAATGAGCTATGTGACCTTAAGTTAAATAAATTATGCATTCAGCTGTAATTCATTCAGTATAATAGTTACATTACTATTACTGTAATTTATAGCTGTTCCAGCGAATTATTGCCACGGATAGGAAGTCAGAACAAGGAGACTTGCATAACTTTATGATTGGTGATGAATCAATAGACGTCACAGCACACAGAAAATACATCTACCAGGACGCCTTTGATCACCTTACGGAAGACAAAGGTGGGATACTTCTTCTCTTTTTTTTTCTTTTTTTCCAAATTGTTGTTTCTTCAGATGACGACAACGTTTGAGCTGCTCCTCAAACTCCTAGAAGACAACAACAGTAAAAATATTTTCTAATCATCGAGTTCTGTAAAATGTTAGAGTTAAATCTTTTACTGGAAATAGAGTATTAAAACATAGAACGTTTTGGCCATAAAACATAGCCTACATCAGCTAGTGCTGGAGGTCACGTGTTCTGGACTGATCACGTGACAGGCGACTAGGAAAGCGCCTCAGCATTAGCTGATGAAGGCCATGGTTTGGCCATGGTTCAATGTGTCAATACATTATTTCCAGTTATAGATTTAATTCTTTAACAACAACAACAGTAGTCTATTCACCTTATGTTTGAATCAATTTACAACCTAATATTTTTATGAAGAAAAGATGGGAAGGTGATGGCTGCCTGCAATAACCATAGACCATACAAGCCAGACAGCTAGAACTCCACTTGAATCATTTATTTTTCTTAACCAATCACGTGCAATAGGACTCCATTCGATATTATCATCTGCAGCCAATCACACGTCGCTATCCACTGAAGTGCGTGAAGAAATTCCTGCCGAGACGTAACACATGCTTGACACACGTTCAGAACTTTACTTTGTCATTATCTTTTTGCACTTGTTTGGCTTAAATAAAAAGGTTTACTGAAGAATTATCCAGGAAAAGAACTAATTCGCCAAACTTTTCCATATCTAACGAGTTTTTCTTGCTCGTTAAAATTCTCTATATCAGATCTGCCATTAACATAATCATGATCATTATTATATGGCAGGCTCGCTAAGCGGGCAAGATGAAGCGAATTCTCTGTTCTGATTGGTTACATCACGTCCCATCTTGCCCGCTCGGGACTGCCTGTTTTGTTCCCGCAAAACAAAACAAAAAACCAATAATTACGTGGAGCCGATTACACGAAAGTTTTGGGCAATGGCGTCACAAAAAGGGGGAAGAGGTGGACCGTTCAAAACAAAGAAAACATAGACGAGTCAACTCCTAGCCATGGGCTACCAAGCATAAGAACTTACTAGCCCTGATTTTACATCAGCTATCCTTCCCTGATTTAATGTTTACACAAACGTGCACTTGTGCACGCCTAACAAAGCTCAGTATCAATCTCCTACGGACAACGAAACACTGAAACATAATTCATTAATTGTGATGGCTGAATTTGCTTGAATTTGAAATTAGATTTTCCTGGCATATTTATCTTACCAGTTGATGTCAAATTGTGTTATCATTTAGTGATGGTTTGTTAGCTGTTAATCAAAGTAATTGTAAAGAAATACCTGCTAGCACAAATTATTTCAAAACTACTAGCCCAGCCTAAGTAATTATTAGCCCAGACGTCCGGCTAGTGGATTTTTTGAGCACAGATTTTTACTGTTACACTTTTAAATATTTGAATTTCGTGGACCTTAAAATAAACGAAGTGAGTTGCAGTTGAAGGCCTTTTGACTGTAACTTGTTCATTCACAGCGCCAAACCTGAAGAAAGTTGTTCGTGTGCGACTTATCAATGACCAGGGACTTGATGAAGCTGGAGTTGATGGCGGAGGCCTGTTTAGGTATCAAAACGTAATTTATTTACTAATGGTATCATCTTAATGGAGGCAAGGCGGCAAGCTTGTCCTAGTGACGAGAAGAATATTTCTTCTATAGTTATTTCCAGTATTGCAGATATATATCCATATGCTACTGCTGAGATTTGTATTCAGTGACTCCAGCTTAAAATCCGCCGTGCTTTATAAATAGCTTGTTGGTCTATCTCCTTCCAGTTGGAATTATTAAGGGAATAACATGACTTTTTGAGGGAATATTGTTTATTTGCGCCCGCGTAGGGTGCAAATAAACAATATTCCCGAAAAAAGTCATGTCATTATCATTGTTATCAATAAACAAGGCCAAATGATATCAAGAATGTGAGTTTTAAAAATAGTACTACGACGATTACGACTACTACGACGATAACGACTACTACGACGATAACAACTACTACAACGATAACGACTACTACGATTATAATGACTACTACGACGATTACGACTACTACGATGATTACGACTACTACAACGATTACGACTACTACGACGATAACGACTATTACAACAATTACGACTACTACGACGATTACAACTACTGCGACGATTACAACTACTACGACGATTACAACTACTACGACGATTACAACTACAAATACGATTACGACTAAAAATACGACTACTACGTTGATTACAACTACAAATAGAATTACGATAACTACTACGATTACGACTGTTAGCAGAAAAGCTCTGTTGAAATGAGCCGTAGGGCTGATAATGCATTAGCAGCCCGCAGACAGTCTTTTGCAGCCCGCTGAGTGTGTGTTTGAAGAGGCCAATTTTCCATTTGGTGGCGTATATTGATAATAATTGGTCATAATCCCACTCACACACATAAATGTGTTAGTTCCTTCAAGTCCCCGATTATGGAACAAAACAGATTTGGAGATCGACGCAAAGTATGCTAAACGTCCTTGTCCACAGTAAGTGTGGCAAGAAGGCTGCTTAAATGCTCAACTCCATTTGAAACTGGCTAAAGTCAATTTTATAAAGACGGAGATAATCTTGGCCTGGATGCAAACCAGGGATTATTCGATAGCTGAAGTGGCAGAAAGTAAAAATGATAATCACTGATTGCTTTATCTCATGAGTTTATTGTAATTTGGAACATAAAAGTGATAGGATGAAATTCAGTTTACAGAACTATTTTTACCAATCAATAACAACGAAGGAAGAAATCTGTACAAAAAATTTAACCACAAAAAGCACATTTACAATTTGTGGCTGATTTTTTGCTGTAACAGTGTACATACTCACATTCTGGACTGCACTGACAGAATTTCTCACAAAAGTTCTGTGTAGCTACACATATACAGGTCTGGTCACATGGTTGCCCTGGGTGATCACATGGTATATAGTTATATACATGGGTGGAGGTGCTATCTGCAACAATAAAGAAGTAATACATTACAGTGCTTGCTCTTGCACAAAACCGTGCACTTCAAGTCAATCGGAGAAGGGCGAAAAATGGGCACCTACTCACAAAAAAATGATCTCCTTTACACTAAGTAGGGCGAATCAGTTGTCAGTGGTTATTCTACTCAAATCCCTGGTTAGTGTAGTCCCGAGAAGGACTTTTGTTGATCGTAGTGGCTGACGTTTCAACAACCTGTGCAGAAGTCATAACCAGAGTTAATTACGTGAAATTATGATGACAATGACTATGGTCTGGTCACATGGTTGGCCTGGATGATTACATGATATGTAGTTCGCTCTGATGATGACTGTTGCTCAGGTTGTCAGGACTACCCGTACCCGGACGATCTAAAACATGATCTACTGTTACTCCTGGGTTCGTCAGTCACTACTACCAACAACAGTCCTTCTCAGGGCTAACCTAACCTGGAAAATCTCACAATACCATCTACTGTTACTCATGGGTCAAAACTATTTACAGCTTTATTCTGATCTTTTTTACATGACTCTATAGCTAACGCCAAGACTGCCTTGAATGTATATCAACAAATCACAGCAGAGAAGGTTATAAAACAAAATTTTCAATTTACCTTTTTTTAACTGAATTTTTCTGCAGTGAAGAGACCACATTCTTAAAAAGAAGAGACCAAACAGTTAACACTCAAGGTAAAGATAAGGATAATGCCTGCTATCTATGTAGCCTTTGTGTCCACCGTTGCTGGCTGCAGGTTACCAAGACCATACATATGCAGGACCTTCCAGTGATACTTTAACACCCACCACGACAAATTTTAACATGGGGTGTCGAGAGGAAGAAGGGTCAGGAGGATGTAGGAGGGGTCCAAAAAATGAAGGAGGGGTCAGGGGGATGTAGGAGGGGTCCAGAAAATGAAGAAGGGGTCAGGGGGATGTAGGAGGGGTCCAGAAAATGAAGAATTTTGTGAACATTATGTACGGAGATTTGAGTTGTTGACAAACCGACTGGAACTACAAGTTAGGTGAATGCCTTAAGGACATATTTTTTAATGTTCGACCCTCTTAAACAACCCAACAACATAAATATGCACAGAGGGGGGAGTTAAAAGGCTTGTTGAACTTAAACTTGTGTAAGTCCATTTTCCACGATGAGGCAAACAAAGACATTGAAGGCATGTGACGCAAAAATAACGTCAAAACAAAACGATCTATTGTTCTCCACATCTAATGCGACTGTTGTTTACTTTGTAGAATTGTATACCAAAAGTCCAATAACACTACTTTACAACTTCCAATTTTATTAGAATTTTTCTTGCTATTAACTCCATAAAGCACTGTCAGAAATCAAAGTATCTGGCCACTAATATGATAAGGCTAACCTGTGTTTCCTCTTCTTTTTGCGAGGTGGAGTGTTGTCTCTGTCATCAAGCATAGGTATGGGGTCTGTTGACTCAGCTAGGGCATGCAGGTAAACCTTAAGTTGGAAAAAAATCAACTTTTCTAAAACAGCATGTAGAATTTTTATATGTGTCAAGCATCTTTCTACTGTGGCCTTGGTTCATGTTTGCAGGGTCGATATTCTGCCAACAGTTTGATGATTTTTTTTAAATTGAACACCATGAATAGTAATAGAAAGCTGGCGTTTTAGACTGTAGTCCTTTGTTGGAGTGGAGTGTTGATGGTAGTCCACTCCAATGAAGGACTAAAGTCTAAAACGTCAGTTTTCTATTACTATTCACGGTGTTCAACTTACAAAAATCCATCAAATTGTTTTTATAAAAACACCGACGCAGCATCCGATTTTTTAACGATATTCTGCCAGTCAGACATTGTTTCTTCTGGCAGTTCAGTATTGCTTCTTCCATAACACAGTTTTAGTGATGCATTATCCACAACTAATTTATACACTGATGCATAAATAAATTTCATAATTGTCATTATTGCTGTTGTTGTTATACAAATATTATAATTGTTAATCATTCTCATTTTCTTTGCCACAGTCATTGCCACTGTCAATTTTATTGAAACTATTATTTTTATTGTTATTGTCATCACAACTGTCAGTCATTATCATTGTCTCTGTCAATATCAATATCACTGTTGCTGTCACTGTTATTATCATTGCCACTGTTACTGTCACTGTCATCGTCAGTCATTCTAATCATCATTCACACTGTCACATTCATTGTCACTACTGCTTTCACTGTCATTATCAATATCATTGTCACTGTCATTTCATTATCATTACCCAATCATTGTCATTGTCATTATCATTTTCTATCGCTACCATCATTAGCACTGGTTTGGATAATACTGGTAAGGGTGCAGTAGTTGGTTACAGCATATTGGCCTTAGAACTCTAAACAGTGACGCTTCTGATGTCAGTCATTGTTATCATTATTCATAATGTAACAGTCATTGTCACTGTTGCACTTGTTGTCACAATCACTGTCATTGTCACCACCGCTGCCATGTTAGCATTACCATTAATGTTACTACTACAATTATCATTCTTTATCATTATCATTGTCATGAACATCATCATCATCATCATCATCATCACACTGATCATCATCATCATCATCATTTTTTTTCATTACCATTCTCATTACCATTGTCATCATGATTATTATCATCATCATTCCATTACCATTATCATTATCATTTTCTATCATTACCACCACTAGTATTGTTGTTGTTGTTTTGCTTTAGTGTTGGTATAACATGTTGGTTTGTTTGATGTTTTAGGAAGGGGTTTACAGTCACAATTTTGGTTGATAGTGAAACAGATGGGAGGGAGATTCAAAGAGAAAAAACGTTAATAACAAGCACCACATCGTCACTTCTCACCTTTCATTGCCTTAATACTGTGTTTTGACGATCGGGATTTTTTAATTTCAAATATACAAATAAAAAAAAATTATTAAAAATGTTCCTAAAAGCCATCAAAATGGCGACTCTGACTATAATAAATTCGCCCTTAAAAACTTTTAAATGAGATTTTGTTCCACCTTTACAACATATTACGTATTACGACAAAAATATTACGCTACTTCACCGTTATTATATTTACCTCTTTACAATTTTTGGTTTGAATGAGACTGGCGAGAGTGCAGTAGTTGTTACAGTATATTGGCCTTAGAACTCTAAACAGTGACGCTTCTGATGCATTCCACTCTGCAGTCTCTGGTAGGTGATCTGTGCTTCTTTTCAGCGACTAAAACACGACCAAAGAAGCATTTATTAGCCAAAGCTAGCTAAATCCTGTTACAAGCCAACCTGATTCCTTGTTCATGTCACCTTTTAACAGTACTGGCTTCCAATCTCACCGACACCATTAGAAACCTTAAGCTACGAGGACGACAACACCAATGATGACGGCTCATGAAAAATATATTTCTGATTTGCTCTTTACTTCTTTCTGCAGATCATTCGGGTTTTGTTTTCTCTGTGTCAAATTTTGTGAACAGACAATGATAAAATGTTTCTCCTTGAGGACAAAGAAATGCTGAAAACATTTTTGCTTTCACATCCTCATCGTCCCAAGAACTCCACAAAAGGTCTTTTTACGTTTTGTTTTAGCGGCAACCACATGCAGGTGCTCCGTTTAATGCATTCCAACGTGCAACCATTGCATTTTCTAATGTTCTTTCACGTTGTCGTCGGCGTTGACGTCCTCACTGATTAAAGTCGCTATTCTGGGTTTGTCACATCTGTTGTATCTGTCGCACCACGACTCTTACAGTGAAGATTACTCACCTCTGAGTTAGTAACACCTTGTGCTTGTGATGTGGATCTTGAATGTCTTGAACCTCGACTTTTCCTTCTTGTTGGTGTTTCTTGCTTTCCGGGACTCTCTCCACCTTCTTCCTACATACAAACAGCAATCATTTGTTTTAAACTTCAAGTAAATAAGCTCCAATGTCTAAAAAAATTGAAATTGGCTCAGAACTGCTCTGGTGATATATATCATTATGTGTTTAGAGAAGTCAACTGGAGTTTGAAAGTAGGGTTGAGACCAAGAGTTGGGGAGAAACTTGGTCTCATAGGTTTTTAACAACCCTACTGGCCTAAATTGTGGTTCATTATTTCCTTTTTATGGTTGCCACAAAACTCTGAGTGCAAAATTCCCAAGCACCAAATAAACAACATAAAAAACATAATCTTCAAAAATCTGTGTAACCTAGCCTGCAGTGCAGATGGTAGACATGTCAGTTTTAGACTGGCTGCGACGCAGGTTAGTGTAATCCATAATCTGGGGAAAGGAAAACTAATTTAGAAAATTTTGAGCTACTTACATTTAAGGACAATACTACCTACTTGTATATTTGGTGTTCTAGTTATTCACTTCGATTAGTCAATTTCTTTTTATACTTAAGTTTTGGCATATTTAAAAAAAACTGTTTCATATTAAGTTGAAATAATTTTAATTTGATGTTTTGTAACTTTTACGGCAGATATTGATTAGCGTTGATAGAAAGTTATTTTTTCCGGACAAAACTAAGTTTTTATGATTTTAAATCAAAATTAAAATCCTTCCTTAATAAAGGTTACGGATTTCCAGACTTTTCCAAGTTTTCCCTGTTCCATACAAACCTGGCATTTTACATATCAATCACTTATTTGAGATAAACACTGTCACTCACCATCGCTTGCATAAAATTGACCTGAGAAAAGTGATAAATCGCTCAGCTACTCCCTAAAACTTGCTCACCCCATACTGTAGGACAACAGAGCAGAATACTTTTTGTGATGTAAATGCAGTAGAAATAGTTTGGTTTTTTTTAACTATTTATACTGCATTTATATACCAGCCATTGTCCCATTGCTTACTGCACCTCTATTATCTAGCCTAACACCTCGCCCCATAAACGTTTTACTTCAATGATTCCATCTTTATTCCCTGATGATGCCGTAGATCGGAGAAAGCTTGGAAAACTAAGCTAAACTAAGTCATCGTATCGTAGCCTATCTGGCCTCAATTGATTTAAACATCTGATTGTATATTTAATATTCTTAAATTCAATATTTACTACTTAAGAACGTCTGTCTGTAAAAATTGAGAAGTAGCGGCACGGCTTCAAAAATCGAAATTCTTGATACTTTGCCTGAATGACAATTGTGGGGAGCTATTATCGAAAATGTTATCGAATCTTTCTAGAAATTAGTAGTTTTCAAGAAATCGAGAAAAATCGAAAT
>JAOCPT020549559.1:0-11182 GCA_026546935.2 Palythoa grandiflora | reverse complement strand
TATCTCCCTCTCATCATATGTATCAGTTTTGCCGTTCTAAATATCTTAGAAGGGATCAGGTGAAGACAATTACCAACCCACGGCACACGTCAAGAAACCAAAACAAATTCCAGTCAATCACAAAAACAGCTTGTCAAAAACATCAAATTGCTTCGATTTAAGTAAAAACTCAGAGTTTTACTAAATTTAAACTCTCTGATGTTTTTGTCAACCGAAATTAAAACGCAGGGAATGTGTTTTCATACAACAAATTTTAAAGTTTCCCGGCAGGCTTGCCCCAGGCCCAAAAGACTGTGGCTCATGCTTTCGATGCTCACTCGCATTCCCCAAACAAAACACCCAGTGTATGGGTCTTCAGATCTGGAAATTACATGGTAAAGTCAGAATTTTACCCTGACAAAAAGGAAAAGATCCCTGTTAACAAACATTGTAACATTTTTCAATTGTAGGTTTTTAATTGCATATTTGTGTCAATTTTGTCTCAAACGCAGCCGTGGTTTGAAATTTTAGCAGTACTTTATAAATATGACATAGAACGATGTTCATGTAACTATTTGTACCAAACAAGGAATGTTTCAATCTCCTTTCTGTCATTTCTTACACGCTATTACTCTTTTTCTTTGCTGTAACTGTTTGACTGTTTGATGAGTTTGTGCCTCAGGTAAACCGGACGCGTCTTGCTTTGCTCTAATTCACTGTCCATCTCTGCCTATCTAAATATTTCCTCAGTTTTCTCTGTTTTGCTCCTGTCTTGGATCATTTGACCTGCCCAGCCCTTGACGAACACTTGTGGTGACTAACTATTGACGACAGTGTAGACAGCAGACCTTCAATGTTTTCCCAGTACAGTCCTCTTGGGAAATAAGACTCTTTTTTGTAATCTGAACATTTTTTTGTGTATTTTTTTGGTACCGTATCTAAGACAAAAAAAACCTTTAGTTTCCCCGAGAACTGTATTGGGAAAACATTGAATCCATCAAATAAGGTATATTGTTACCTTTACAAATGACGTAACCTTAACGCATATTTAATCACTGCTCATGGCAAGTTAATATCCAGAGGGGAAAAAGTTTCCAATAGAACATAAATTCAGTTTTACTGGGAGGGGGCGGAAGTGTACGCAATTCCCCTGGTCAGATACCAGTTAAAGACTCCAAAAATCACAGTTTTGACTACCAATTTTGACATTTCAATTGTCCACCACACAAGTAAGTACATAATAGATGTCTTCAGGCTTCTCGATATCTTGCAATTCTTAACTTTGATCGTTTCGCCCGAACTTCAACTTCAAAACTGGGAAAAGTTTTTAAAAATCGCCCAAGTTTTCTACTGCTTTGGTCTTACTTTAAAATATTTATACAACAAAAGATGTTTTTGAAAAACATGTAATGTTTGTTATGTGAAATGTTGTTACGGGCAAGCAAAGTTCTCAAGCTACCAGTAGGTGAGGCAAGTAGTTTTCCCAGTTATTTGTACACACTGACATGGACTGCTCGCCCATTAATTATAACTGTACCTTTTCTGGTATTGCAAATCCAGTAACAGTTGCTATCTCTTATAAAGGTTAAGTTAACTGAATGACTGTTCACAGAAATACAAAAATGAACAAGTGGGAGTTTCGATGTTTTTAATGACAACCTAATGAAAATTGAGACAGGTACCAGTATTATAAAACTAACAAACTGAGATTTTTTGGATAAAGAGATGTTTAAGGATATGAGAGTGTGACTTAACCCAGTTGTTCAAAAGCCGATTAGCACTAATCCGGGGTTAAACTTTTAATCGATATTTCTGTTTTCAACTTCACAGGGATTGAATGGAGTGTATTTTTGGGGTCGCAAATTCTGTTTTTTTATAGAATAGTGTTTCAAAAGCACTGCAGACTTTCCTAGATGACGACTGAATTGCTCATTACATTTAAAAATTTAAACTTATTCCAGTGTTAAAAATAACCGGTTTTTCTGTACATCACTTTATCTATTTTTTGGTCTAATTGGACTTTAGACGTTTATACATACGGACGAGTTTTTCTATGGGCGTAGCACAAGGGAATCCGTTCTCTTAAAATCTGTCCTCCTTGCTAAAATCATGATCTTTATGTCTTAATTCTTCTGACTTCATATCCTCTCGGTCTTAGGAAATTTCCATTCTCTGACTCCTCGCTCTGTCGATCACTTCCCTCCTGGTAACCATGGAGACAGTACAGATGAAAATGTACCTGCTATCCCTTGGACGGGGAAACGTGAGTTTAAGTACAGTGCTGCTTCAACCTATCTGCATGATGCTGGTTGTCTCTTTGTGGTGGATTATAAAAGCTGTTGTTCATGTAGTTTTGCGGAGCACTTTCCTCTTTTGACATTTCTCTTTTTTGGCGATAAGGCAGTCATTTTCTGAGCTATTTAAATATTATGAAAAGGCAGGATTGAATAAGGCCCCAGCGCAATTCGAAAGAATTTTATTTTAAATTGCATTTGTTAGGGAACTTTTGTTTTGGTTAATGTAAAATTTTCGTTTTCCAAATCTCGTAATCAAAAAACCCTTTCGTTGAAACAGGAGTTTTAGTTGGAATTTTTTTATGTTAACATTTTTTTAAACTTCATGTAACTAAAAATTCGTTATTTGCGTAGTTCATTTGTCTGAACATTTTTTAACAGACGTCAAAAGATCAGTAATGGCTGGCTTTACGATAAGATCAGAGCAAATAAACGTCAACCGCTGGTTCGGAGGAATGGACAACTACCTCCTTCGTAACTGATCTTAAATAAAAAATGTCTATTTACACTTACGTATGTGTAGGAAAAGATTGTTTATAGATACCCGCTTTTTTTATATAAGAACAACCTTTCAAGAACAATGAGACTCAAATTTGCCAAAATTTAAGAACAATTCAAGAACAAGCTCAGGCTGAGGCTTGATAGCTAGGAAAGATTTTGTAGTAGAAAATTGGCTAAAACTTAGCGATACAGTATTAAACATAAAAAGATTCACTATAAAGACTGCTCAACAAACAATGAAGGTGAACTACCTTCATCTCTAAATTCGGCCGTACAATTTATGTGTGTCGCAAGGCGTCTCATTTTCCAATACCTTGTGTTAATTTGTTTTTTCTTCAATAAAAACCTCTCACAGAAATAAGAACAATTTAAGAACAAATTGAGGTTGAAGTCGCCAAAAAATTAAGAACAATGAGCCTCGGCAAAATTTACTGGTTCTTATAAAAAAAAGCGTGCATTCTCAACAAACGAATTTAGTGTTTTTTTGTTATAATGCTGACCTGTCTTGCTTTTTTCATTATAGACAATGAAGCAGAGACTCAGGAACATCTCAGTGAGTACTTGTTGGGTTTCGTATTTGTACATATTGCATCGAGCGCGAAGTGCAAGAGGCTTCATAATTGAGTTTGCATTAAGCAATTGAGTGGAGTGACTCAGAATGTCTCGATATGATGCTAGGCCAACAGTGACTCTCCAGGACGAGTAAAGAGCCGATGCTAGGCCGACTAGGAATTGATTAATCACGAAGCCCTACGATGCAAGACCGACAATGAACAGTCACATGTTTAAAGTTTCTAAAACGGTTACAGTAATAGTAACTAGAATAAAAACCAAATCAGAAATTCATCGCATTCTCATTACCATTGGTAATTACTAGTCAGTAGATAAACGGGAATTGTTTATGAAGATGCTCTTTATAGGCGGTAAAAAAGCAATGGCAAAATAAGACATTACAGTCAACTCCCGTACAAAATAGAAAACAATGTTGTACAACATATGTGTTCACTCAGCCAATCCGACACCGCACTCTACCATCTGGCCGGAAAAGTTCGCGCCAAAATGCCACACGTTTAGGACGTGCGCACGAACCCCATCTTTGCTTTGCCATATAATTGATAAGAAACAAAAACGGACTTATTTTGTATTCTTTTTCTTTTTAAAATAGTTCTTCACCATACATTAGAATACAGTGGAATGCAGAATAACACAAGACAGTTTTTCAAATGCATAAATTACAATGCAGTTCAACACAAAACAAAGCGATGCAGTGCATTATAATGCAAATGAATAAATTTTCAATAAGTCAGAAGCAAAGCAATTGTTTATTATTTGCAAGCAAATAAAGAAAGTTTAAGACATGCTGACTCGCTTTTCCTTCCCGTTTTCTATTTTTTATACACACAAACATTTCAACAAATTAACGAGCAAAACATTAATATTTTATTAATTTTTTGTTTTTGTAGAGAGACTTGAAGAAGAAATAAAAGAGAAAGAAGTATCCATCAAAGAATACGAGTCATCAGTTGAAAAACTTAAATTAAGACTAAAGGAACACGAAGATTCTTTATCGGAGAACGAAATTATCATAAACAATTTGCGAAATGAAATAGACGTATTGAAGGAAAACATTTCGACACAGGAGAACGAAAATAAGACAAAGTTTGATGCGGAACTTGCCAATTTAACAGCTCAGTTCTCCGGAGAAATGGAAGGTTTCCAAAAAGCAGTAGCTAGTGAGAAGGAACAGATGGAGAAAAAGTACCAAGCAAAAATGAAAGAATTACAAAAATCTCTCAATCAGGAAAAAGAGAAATTAGTTAAAGATTTAGAGAGTAGCTTCAGACAAGAGAAGGAAATATTGATATCAGAATATGAAACTGAGAAATCAGAACTGGAAGATGATCACAGAGGAGAAAAAACACTGCTTGAGAAATTTTACAGGGGCGAACAAGAGCAAGAAAAACAGAAATACGAAGATGAAAGACAACGACTGCTTAGTAAAGTTCAAGGTTTGGAGGATGAAAAAACCGAACTGGAATTGCGACTTCTAAATGAAAAGGCTGAGCTAGAACAGCAGCTTAGGTTAGAAAGAACAGAGTGGGAGTTACAGAACAATACTAAAACTGCAGCTCTGGAAAAAACCCAGCATGACTGGAGCAACATGCGAGCGGATTTAGAGAAAGAACACAAAAATCAAATTGTTATGTTAGAAACTAAATTTAAGCGAGAAAAGGCGAGACTTGAGGAGCAATGCGAAAATCAAAATTGGGACCTTAAACAAAATCATTCGAAGGAAATTTCACGACTTAAACAAAGCTTTGAACAACAAAGGACGGAGCTAGAGCAGAGCTTTGCAGTTGAAAAATCTGACATGAAGGAATCTTTCACGAGGGACAAATCGGAGATGGAGCAAAGATTTGCCCGAGATTTTGCGGAGTTGAAAGAAAAGTTGGAAAGCGAGTTTAACCACGGTTTGACTGTACAAGAAGCTGAACTGAAAAAGAACTTCCTGAAGGAGAAGGCTGAACTTGAGAAAAAATTTGATAGCGAAAAAATTAAACTTGAGGAAGATTTCCAAGAAAACTCTGTTATGAGCGAGATGGCTTTTCAAAAAATGAAATCTGAACTGGAAGCTCATTTTACAGATGAAAAACGTAAAATTTTACAAACCTCTGCGCGGGAAAGAGCTGAGTTGGAGCAAAGTTACAAGGACCAGATTACAGAGCTACAACAGGCGTTTACAGATGGAGAGGCTGGGTTAAAGGGACAGCTGAAGAACGACTTTTTGAGGCTGTTAGATAATCACAAGAGAGACTTAGAGGAGAGTTATGCTAAGGAGAAAGCAGATCTAGAGGAGAGTTTTGCGCGGCAACGAGCGAACCTTCAGGTTACAGGTATGGTTGGCTTGAAAGAAATTGAAGAAAGCTACTCTCGTGAAAAAGATGAACTCGAAGAAAGTTATAAAACAAAAATTAAGAAACTCCAAGAGAATTTTACAAGAGAAAAACTCGAAATGGAAGAAGATCACATGAACGAGAAATTAAATCTCCGTTCAGAGTTTGAAAGTGAATTTGCGGAGAAATTTAAAGCAGAAACTGAACTGCTCGAGCAGACTGTGAAACATTTGCAAGACGAGGTTCGTTACTTAAAGGAACACAAAAAAGAACTTGAAACGAAAGTTCAGAGTTTAGAGCTGAGAACTTTGAGTCGGAATGACAAAGAAACTTTCGAAATCCATGATGCGCGTGAGCAGATTAAAGATTTGTTGAAAAAAGTGGACCTTTTAGAGAAAGACAAAGCATTAACGATTGAGAACAGTGTAAGGGAAATTACTGAACAGAAAATCAAACTGGACGAATTACAACAAGAGAAGCATGAGTACGAAAAGGTATGTTTTTCTTTATACATTTTTCTGCTGTTAAGGAAGAGTAAACTATTAGCGATAGTCTTATGTGTCAAAGCTTATTTTCGAATGAACATCGCATGCACCTGGTGGTTTGAGTGTGGGATGAATGTAAGACGAGTACAAAGTTTGATCTTTAGAGAGAATGCCATGGGCTCGTACAAGCTTCAGCGGCGAGAGACTTTGAAGTTTCTTGAAAGTGAATTTGAAAAAAAAAGACTTAAGTAGGATTCATACGGGCCATGGAAAACCTGAAAAGTCATGGATTTTTAGAATTTCATTTTCCAGGCCTTAAAAATCGTGAAATTTCGACTTGGGTCATGGAAAGTCATAGAAAATTGCTACAGTTTAAATGGCATTATATAAAAATAACATACAGAACAAAGAAATCTCGCTCATTTTGTCAATATCTCAAAGTAAGAGCTGTTCTCTTCTTCATCTCGGCTGACGTGAAAAGGAAAGAGTAACTAAAGGTTCTTTTGATGGATTTTGGCCAAGAAATCAACAACAAACAACAACAACGATATTGGTTTATTGGCACTTTGACAACATTTAGTTTACATCAGTGTGTAACCAATCAACAACTCAAGGTCAGAAAATATTGTGAAAGGTTGTGGAAAAAGTCATGGAAAGTCATGGTAATCCATTTTGTCCCATCCTTATTACCCCTGGTGTGCTTAGGGTTTGATTTTCGAGTTGATATTTCTTTGTAGTTGGACATTT
This sequence comes from Palythoa grandiflora, assembly GCA_026546935.2. Lineage (NCBI taxonomy): Eukaryota > Metazoa > Cnidaria > Anthozoa > Zoantharia > Sphenopidae > Palythoa > Palythoa grandiflora. The sequence continues at coordinate 4,282 of JAOCPT020549559.1, read as the reverse complement.
TTATGATAAAATGGATCTTTCTTTTTTGAATGTTTTGAATTATTTATGTTTTTTGGGAGTGATTTTGGCAGATAAACTTCTATTTTAACCGTTCTCTAGCTTCACACACGCTGCGAAGGCTTCGAAAATTTACATGTTGCATTTGGAATGCTTTAACCTAGACGGTTAAGGTCAATTTGGCAAGATTTCTTTGTTGTTTTTGCAGACTTTTTCTCTGCTCAATTCAATTATTTCGCTCAAATAAGTGAGAATTATTTTACCAATCCGAAATCATTCTAATTCATACTTCATTCGTCATCTTGGTTTTCATGGAAACTTGTACAGTCTTTCATTCTATCATTCCATGGCATCGTGTTTAAACGCTTTGTTGTGTAATTTCAAAACTGTTTAATCATTCATATTTTTGCTTCAATTGCAAAGGCTTCCACATCTTATTATTAAGCTCAACGTTTTTATCTTATAGACCTCTTTTATAACTGGTGGGTATAACTGTATTCATTTTTCTTCATTTAAAATAGTCTCGTTTGGGGCACGCTTTTTTTCGAAATTTTAACTCAAGGACGACGCTAGTGGGACTAATTTGAATACATACAAAAGAATTCTCAAACGGCTGCCAGTTGTGAAAGAGGTTTGTTATGGTTGTTTTCGAATGTTTAAACAAAAAAACAAATTTCTTTCAGCGTAAAAACGTTATCAATAAATTAAACAAACTGTTGAAGCTGTTTGAAGATCAATATTAAGCATCTTTTCAGAGCTGGACATAATACAAAAAATGCATACATAATTGTTAAGAATCCGGTGCATGTTTGATATCCTAGCGGCAACCATGCCCTAATCACTTGCCTGAGTGAAGTAGAACCGAAAATGTGCTAGCCCAGAAAAAAATATAGGCTCGGTAATGAAAATTAATAGATGAGCTTCATCACCATCGCATCTTCAGAATTGATTGAAACAATTTGTTGGACGAAAATTCCTTTTTGATATGAAATATGAACTAAACGGCCTTGTACGAAGATCCATACAATCTTTCCGACGTTAAATGATTAGTTAACTCCATAGCAAGTTTGTTTATTTGGCGGGGCATTTACTTGGCCAATAGCAATATACAACCGGTGCAGGACTAGTGGACTACCCTATAGTTAAGCACTTTAAGGCCGTTTATTGCTTTTATTATATTTTTGTTGTATACTCGATTGCTGTTGTCACTTAAAGTAGTTGTTACTGTCAAAGGACAAAGCTGAAAGAGAGGCAAAACTCCAAGAACACACTATTCAGATTAAAGAATTAAACAGCGAGATTGAAGAGTTGAACACCACAATTAATCTGCATCGAGCAGAAAAGGAAGCCTTGGAGGAAAAACTCAAAGTATCAGAAGAGGAACTTAACAAACATTTAGAATTAGAGGCCAAACTGAAAGAGGTAACTCTCAGGAATCAAGAATTCGAAGTTCTTTTAAACTTACGAGAGGCAGAAATAAATGAACTACAAGAAAAGTTAATAAAAGATACAAGACAAAGAACTGATTTGGCTTCCTCACAAAGCGAGCTTCAACAGATTGCGTTGAAAAATCGTGAAATTGAAAGTTTGCTTCGTAAGAGAGACACAGATCACGAGGAATTGCAAACAAGGCTAAAAGAACACAATTTGGAGCTTGAGAAAGATATAGCAGATCTTGAAAAGCAGTTGAAAGATATTCTTATAAAAAATCAAGAGACTGAAGCAATGTTATCGCTTAAGGAATCCGAATTCCAGCAGTTAGAAGAAAACCACAGAGTCACGGTCTCCAAGAATGAAGTTTTTCAGCAGAGATTGACAGAACAAAAGGAAAAGTTATCAGAACTTACTGCTGCAAATCATGAACTGCAAACACGATTATGTAATAGTAATTCCGAGAACGAGGACCTTCATCGGCGATTAAAAGACAAAATAACAAATCTCGAAAATCTTGAACTGCAACTCCAAGAATCAAATGAAGAACATTTGAATAGCAGTAGGGACATGGAAGCTCGCATATGTGATAATAATTTTGAGTATGAGAATCTTAAAGCTAAGTTTAATGAGAAAATCCAAGAGCAAAATGATCTTAAAGAACAAGTTACACTTTTAGATAATCTACTGAAGGAATCGAGAGAAGAAGTTTTGAACCTTGCGACAATCAACCGTGAAATGGAGTCCGTTTTGTCTGAAAGAAATTCTGAATATAACACACTTGAGAAATTACTTGGTGAACAAACTATCTGTAACAAACATTTGCAGGAAGAGACAAAAGAAATGAGTATAAAGCATGAAAGAATAAAGAAAGACAGGGAGGAAAAACTAACAGCTAAAGACAAAAAGATTGAAGAACTTCGAAGGTCGTTTACTACAGAAAAGGTACTGCTGGAAAAAAAATTCGAGGACAAAGTTTCCCATAATTCTGTACTAAAAGAACAGGTACTGCTGCTGACCAAGGAACTTGCAGATGCGGAGAGCGCTCGGATGAACATTACTGATTTGGAAAAGGTGAATTCAAGAATAAGAGAAATAATAATCGAAAACAACCTCTGCTTTCTGTGGATAACCATTAACCTTCACTTTGTCGTGCAATGTTGTGAACTTACAAGATGCTGTTGTCTTCCGTTGTCTCTACTAACGTCAGAAAACAGACCAGACTAATGGAATGTTAACAATGTTTTCCGAGTTATACCTTCAGATGTATAATACTGTCGAAACTAAAAACTGCCAGCAATAAACTCTGCCTCCGTATCTAAAAATAGATTCAACGTGAAAAGTGCAAAGCGTCGTGGGATGAAAATGCGAATAGGAAAAGTTTCATTATTGTTGTTTACTTGTAGTTTGTTTCGCAAACCATCTAATTTACTATAGATACGGCTCGAAAATCAACGGAAGGTGTCACAAAGCAGTATTGTTGGAGCAGTATCGAGTGTTTTTGTTCGCCTTCAAGTCTCACGATGCTTCGCGTAAAAATTGTGGCGTAGGCGTTGTGGACTACTGTTACAATTTCGGTAGATAATTAAAAATGAAATGTTGTCGGCCTAACATGTATGTAACGTATCTGTTGCGTTGGTAATGGTGTACTCTTGCTTAGTCGTTGGTATCTAAAGATAAATCCAAATAAAAAAACACTTTTTTGTATTTTAAATGCCTGCCACATTTGTTTAAAAAAGAAAAATCGCACGAGTAATACATTTTACCTCTGTATTAGTTTTTATTACGTTTAAACGTAAACTTTTTTACACTGAATTCTGTCAGACTTATAAAACCTACTGAAAAGAGAACTGCTAACCTGTCTGCCGGATTCTTAACAACTGTTATACTTCTCGGTCAAGTTTTTGTTTAGTTTACTCTCTTTGTAAAATTTAATTTATAAAAAAAAAAATGTTTACTTACGCAAACAGCAGTTGATGGTGTCTTGGACAGTCCAAAAGTAATAGCAACAATCTATGATAATTCACTTTTTACAGACAAGAAATAATCTTTAAAGCAAAGAATTTTGTTACCTATTTTTCAACATAATGGAGATATTCTACCCTAAAATTTTACGGTATCTTTTTATTAACTATTAAATTGAAATATTAAAGTAACTTAGGGGTTTGATAAAGTTTCGTATCAATTGCGTCAGAGCGAATCCTTAATAGCCTTAATAAGTTATTCTAATCGAGTTCCTAAATCGGTTACAAGATTATTTTTGTCCTTGTTTTGTGAAATGTTGTGTTGTGAAAGTACTTTGTCATAAAAGCTGCAACGCAATTTCTATAACTGATTAGTTGTCACATAATTATTAACACTTGCATCCTTATCTGCTATCATCAATCCTTGTTAATTATCATCTGTGGGTAAGCTTGCAAGAATTGTGCTTTACTCACGTCAAGATTTTAACACAAAAAATGATTTGGGACTCTATAAGTCCTCTCCTTCAAAACTGTTGGAAATCCTAGGGTGTGTTTACGTGATACCTGATTGAGTTTTGATCTGCGTGGACTTTGGGTTCATCCAATGTTTACATAGTGGAATCGAATATGGTTAGCCTACATTGTTTCAGGTTAGCATATACAATTTGGCTTTGTACCGCTAACCGTTGTAACATGTGCTTCAATCTAAAGAATGGTATACATCCAGAGTACAATATTTTTTCTCGTTTTACTGCAGAGCACAGTTCTGTTTATGTCTCAAAGTGAGTGAAGCACAGTTCTAGAAACATAGATTTTTAAACTCTTATTAACCTAGTGCGAGGTCCGTACCGTAATTTACGTGCCCGAGTTTTTCTTATGGACCGAGAGCG
>JAOCPT020549493.1:0-11187 GCA_026546935.2 Palythoa grandiflora | reverse complement strand
GAAAGCCCGCGCTATAAGCTTTAATTTGATATATAGGTTTAGGTATCTACGGCTTAAAACAGATGCGCTGTATCGTTCTGATGCAAATCTCCCCTGAAGGTTTACGGTAATCTTAACAGACTGCCGAGCACACCTGCACACGATAACTGTTTATCATCAACATTTTACAATTGCTTAAAGAAATTAAAACTTTATTTTCGAAAAACTATTGTAGTTCTGTTGTTTATTCTCCAGAGATTTCTACTAAAACAATTAGAATACTCGCTCTTAATTTCTATCATGGAGCTGAAAGAAATTAGGAGCTCGTAATAAATGAAAATAGATAAACGTAAATAGATAAACGTACTAAATAAATGAAAGTACTGTAAAAGGCAATCATTGTATTGACTGTTACAGATGCCAACTACAGATTAATTAAAGTATATCACCTAAAACTGATATTATTATAATAGAAAGTTTCCTAAACAACCTTTGCAACTGTCTCACATTCCAGATTCTTTTCTTCCTGATTGTCGGAGTGCAGCTGGCATGGCCCTTCCACTAATGTGTAGACTGAGCTGTCCGCCAGGCAAGAACGTTGTCACAGCGGTACGAACATCTTCTATTACCTCATCCATGTGTTATCTTTCACACCCTTGTTGTGCCATATTTGAAGGAGACTCTGGCGTTACATCTTTTAAATTACTCAACTGTTGATTTTTAGATGTCTCGCCGAACATAAAATTATTAAGTGCGGCACAAGAAGTACATAAAGTTCGACATGCAAATCAATTAGGATTAACACTTTTGCATTTGGATCGAATCTGCCATTGTATTCGTCTGCGCTTGTTGGATAGAATGGCAAAAAATCGAATTTGGTTCATTATGATGATCTGCTCATGTGCCAAACTAAATGCATGTATACATTGTACATAAATTACATTAATAATTTTTTCTTTAATTTTGTTTATTAATATCTTATAGGTTTTACTTAATTAAGGCCAACATTGAATCAACTATCAAACTTATTATAACTTATTATTTGGATTGACGCAAATAGGTATTAGGTTCGGCAAAATAAAGGTCGACGTTTGAACCGTGACTTTTAGAACTTACTTTATTTTATGCATACTGAGATTTTCTTATGAAAACCCATTGGAGGAAGATCCAGTTCGCTACTTTTTTAAGTCAATCAGAGAGGCGAAGTTTTCTCTAATCATAAAGCACCGTCAAAGTAAATCGTGTTTTCGAGAGCTTTGTCTCCCACATTCACAAAATAATTTTGTTGTTATATCTCAAACTTTTCAAGAGCTAAAAGAATTTTTAGACCCACTAGGATGGCTGAAGAATCGAGTAGATTTGCGTCGCAAGACAAACCTATTGACAAGTTTATGATGGAGCAAAAACACAAAAAGAATCTTTCTAAAACACCGAGAGATATTAGTTTACCATTGAAAAACAGAGACCTATGGCGTACCGGTCGTTCATTCATGAATGAAAAATGAAACCAGTGAGCTTTAAACTTTTCTTTTGCAAATTATATTTTCAAAACTTTATGTAGTAATCAGTGTATATTTCCAATGCAAGTGTTAGCTTTTAGTTTTCGGATTAAATGATGAAATTGTTAAAGATCATGCTTGTTTTCACGTTGTGATAAACACAGACGCAGTTTAAAAAAACTATTAACATGACTAAAAACTTTCTTCGGCTTAGAAAATCTGAAAAGGGAATCTCGAAATGCATATGATAAACAAAAACAGAGTGGAAAATGTTTTGTACAGTTTTTATTCATTGGTTGTTTTGTACCGGTTGATAGTTTTTCTGAATTTATTGATGTTTTTTCTGATGAAAGCGAATCCATTTAAAGGTAAATATGTAAAAGCAATAAAATCTCAGTATGTATAAAATAAATAAATTACAGCATGGAAAGCACTTTATACGGCAATTTTGGCACTCGTTGGTTTTGTATCAGAAATCGAACGAGTGATACATCAGCAACTCGTGCGAAAATCGCATGAGCACATGAAGTAATCTCTGTTACGGCATGTTAAACAGCTCCAAGCACTAAAAACAGCAGTTATAGATACTGCAAAAACTTTTCAATTTAAGATTTATCAGAAAATATGAGACCGATGGGTCAAAGTTTTAGTTATATAAAAAGTGGAAAAATTTCATAAAAATGTTACAGCTTATTAATGGTTTTACCACGCCTGCTTTTTGTTCTTTTTTGAAAACAAATCGCATTTGAACATAAAATCTGAAGTATAAAGATTTCACGGACCCAAAATCTGGAACTCAGTCAACGATTCTCTAAAATCTTTGTGTATTGATCTATTCAAACGGAAGCTGAAAAAGCAATTTATTGATCAAAACATTGTTTTGCAATTATGACTATCAACATTCTCTCCTAGATATATTATAAAAATGGATTTTCCTTTTTGGCCTCCATTGTAAGTTCCGACAATTTTGGCTTAGGTTCTTGTTTACGTCTGCTTACCTCTGACTAATTAGCACTCCTACATCTTGCTGATCCTTTATAATATCAATTTATTTTTTTTGTTAAAGACTAGCCTTTATGGTAATGCGGGTGGCCTGTACCCCAGTTTCTGTAAACTTTCTTTCATTTATTTTCTTGGGCGAAATCTTGTAAATTTCCACAAATCAGCTTCCCTTTGGGTAGATTAATAGTAGTTAATGCTAGTTAATTGTCGAGGTAAAATATAATCAGTAACGTCAGGAAATATTCACCTATATAGCTGTTCATTTCCCATGCAAGCTATAGTTGATTGAGTTCCATCAGTGGATTATAGTAGCTCTGTAGTATCTATATGCGACTGTGCTTGATATGGAGTGTCGTAAAAACTGTTTATGATTATTACCAACAGGTCCTAGAAACATTGTTCACCCACTACGTATCTCCAGACAGTACTGATGAAAGAGAATGTGATTGGTTCTTGGGCAGTATGAAAGTAGAGTATGGTAAGTTATGATTCCCTGTAAAAACTAAAAGAAATGTACTGAAATGTTACAGGGGGAGGATAAGGCTCGGTTCAAATGTCAATCTTTGAATGTGTCGAATCTTATACTTATTTGGGTCGACCCAAATGAATTAAGTTCGACAGTTCATTCAGATGTTAAACTTAATTTTGAGTTCATTTGAATTTTTGATAATGATTTTGCTATAAAAGTTAACGATAAAAGAGAACTACAATAAGCTCTCACTTGAAAATGACCTAAAATGTATTATTCTTTATCGTTTATTTTTATAGCAAAATTTTAGTCGGTTTCAGAAAAACTCAGTCGAACAGAATGGTTGAGTCGATCCCAATACAAAGTGTCTATCCTAATTGGTTCATACATTGAACTTTACATTGATGTCTCAACCGGGCCTAACCCATTTCTTTTCTAAGCTTTGACTCAATTCCGGTTTGTGTCCTATCAATCACAATTGTTTCGATGAACTTACTCACAACTGACAGCAGCGTAATTCCACGGTAGTTTTTACAATCCTTCAGATATCCTTTTTTCGGTAGTTGATAATCAGTGCCTTTCTCCATTTTCTTGGTTTCTTGTCGTCCCTCCACATTATATCCATAATCTCCTTGACTTTAGTAGTAGCATAGTCAATGTCGGCTTTAAGCAGCTGAGTTTGTATGTTGTTGCTTCTTGGCGCGTTTCCATTATTCAGACGTCCTACTGCCTTCCTTATTTCGGTTCTGCTAGGTTCAGATGTATCAATTTCTTCTATTTTATCCGGCAGTTCTATCTCCATTTCACTTACTTCTCTCTCTTAAAGTACTTCAGAGAAGTGCTCCAACCATCGTTTGGTTTTGCTTTCTTTAGCATTAAGGATCTTTCCATTTTTGTTTATTACTGTCCATTGGTTGCTTAATACTTTGATCATTGTATGCAGCGTTTCCATGTGTTGTTGCCAAACCGCATTTTCGGCTTCTTCTGCAATCTCTTCAGTCTATCTTCTTTTGTCCATCCTAACCTGTCTTTTAACCACCTTCTGCCGGATTTTTGCTCTTGCCGTCTCTGCTTTAGCCTCTTTGATCTTGCACCGACCAACTTCTTTTTAATGGCTTTTCTTTGATCGACAATAATCCAAGCTTCCTGACTTATCCTTGGCTTGTTTTTCTTTTTCCCGTACCCTAGTAGTACCTCTTCTGCCGTTTTTATATTATCTCACTTTTTTCTTATCCACTTCTTCCTCTTCTCTTCCTTCGTCAGTCATTGGCTCTTCTACTTCAGGTGCCTGGAATATGTTCTTTAGCTGTATGTTGAATCTTCTGTGTATATCATGTCGAACTTCTTCCTGGTCACTGGTGCGCTTTTGAGCTTTAATCTAATGGCTCATCGTACAAGGTAATGGTCGCTCGCTGGCTACATCTGCTGACCTCATGGCCCTGGTGGCTACCTATATTCTAAATTTCCTGTTGACCAGAGTGTGATCTAACTGATTTATAGTTTTTTCATCTGGTAACACTTAGGATTGCTTGTGAATTTTCTTTGTTAAAATCGCAGAATTCTTTCAGTCGTTCAACATTATCATTAACCATGCCCACACTACAATTTACAAGTGTGGTTTTTTTACGGTTTAAGACAACTACTTAATTGTCCGCCATTGAACCACCGTGTTTTTGCTGCCTGGTTACACATTTCCAAGGCCAGGCTGCATTGTTATGACATGTGACGTCATTTTCTCAACTCGCAAAACTCCTGGACGAATTGAAACTCTCGTATTCGTCGCCAGATGAAGAACTAGACGTTTTAGAGGGAAACAATCGTAATAATAATCCATTAGATAAGTAAAAGACTCTGTTGCTTCTGCAGATTCGAGTGAGTGTGTTGGGAAAATAACGTCAGAGCAGAGTTTTTGGTGTATTGCGACAGTGATCGCGGGCTCAAAATTTTTAATTGCGGACAAAAAACCGTTACTTCTGATGCCGATATTTTTGTTAAATGCGGACGAAAATCGTAATTTGATCTGTACAGACAGGTATGAGCACAACCAATGAGCAGTTTCAAGTGCATATATTTCTTTTTGGAGATGTCGAAGTTTCATCACAGTAGCACTTTAAGTGTATGATATATATCAGTATTTCTCTGCCTTAACCCCCTAATTTCATTTGTAGAAATCATTGAGATTTGTAATGGTGTCTCCGATATTTCATCAGATCCTCTCAGTTTCTCCCATCTGTGTCTTTGCCATGGAATGCTGACTATGCTGAGTAAAGAGGAGCTGATCCAACCTTCTGAGGTTTGTACAGTTTTATACTAACTCCACTCACATCTCCTTTGTTATTGTGTTGTAGTATGAACAATCAAAACTACCTTTAGTTATCGTGTTTATGGAAAGAGACCCAACTACTATTCTAAATTAAATAAAAAATTAATAACCACCGCTGAGAATGCTATATGATGATATCCAGAAATGAACAAAACAAGAGAAAGCCTATCTGGAAACCTAAATACATATAAAAATCCACTAAAAATGAAATAAAATAACAAAGTTTCCAATCCAAATGAAGACCTCACTAACTCTCAAATAAGCGCCCATCTCTAATAACTGAAAGTACCCCTCTGGAGTAAGTTCTACCCTAAAAAATAAGAAATTGAATAAGTGCCCCCTCGATTAAGCGATCCTTTCAAATAAGCAGCCTTCTCAAATAAGCATCCCTCGTGAGTACAGTGTAAGTGCCCCTCTCAACTAAGCGCTACCTTAAAAGTTCAAAAATGGATCAAGTGCACCCTCAAATAAGTGCCCCTTTAAAATATGTGCTGGCCTAAAGATCCAAAAACTAAATAAGCGCCTCTTTGAATATGCACTACCATAAAAAATCCAAAAGGTGAATAATTGTGCGTCTCAAATAAGCGCTACCTTAAAAGTCCAAAAATTGAATTAGCGGCCCCTCAAGAAAGCGCTACCTTTAAAGTCTGAAAGATGAATAAGTGCCCCCTCAAATAAGCACTATCCTAATAGTCCAAAAAGTGAATAATCACTCCTCTCCAATAAGTCCGAGAATTGAATAAGAGCCCCCTCAAATAAGCACTACGCTAAAAGTCCAAAAAGTGAATAAACACTTCTCTATAATAAGTCCAAAAAGTTAATAAACACTTCTCTATAGTAAGTCCAAAAATTGAATAAGTGCCCCCTCAAATAAGCACTTCCCTAAAAGTCCAAAAAGTGAATAATCACTCCTCTCCAATAAGTCCAAGAATTGAATAAGTGCCCCCTCAAATAAGCACCCCTTTCAAATAAGCGATACCCTTAAAGTCCAAACAATAAATAAGTGACCCCCTGAAATAAACGCTCCTCCAGAATACGTGCTAGTTTAACCAAAAAGAGTGGAAAGTATGATTCATATTACAGATGTAAGGTTAATTTACAGTTTGATTCGTGTTCTTACGGATACAAGCCAGTATAGATTGAGTAATAAGTAATACTATAAGTGACCTTAAAAACTAATAAAAGGTAATTATACCGTTTTTATTCAATTACGCAGCTCCCTTGAATAAATGTTGCATTGGAGTAAAAAAGCGAGTGCTGTAGTATTCTAGTTTTAATGAGCCTAAAAATTTATTTTCTTTGATTATAACAATATTTCTCTTTGTATTCAAAGCTCCAATGAACACAATCAAGACAAAATATATTAGAGTCTAGCTTAATCAAGCAAGATTAGTTTTAAAGAAACGCCAGCCCCTAATAAACGTCACACTCAAGAATGAAAAATTTAACAAATGCTGCAGCGTTTAATCAAGCACATACGATGTTATTACTATTCAATAAAATACAGTACTACAGCTTTAATGCTTTTTTGCATCATATAGGCAATCAGCGGCCATCATCCCGACTGCAGCAATGGAACCTTGCTCTTTGATGTTCTTTTCCATGATATTTGCAGGATGTGTGAAACGTAAGCTAGCAATACCCGTATGGTTAAACCACTTTTTAATTTCTAATAGTCAATTTTATGTTTTGTGTATTTTATTCTCAGAATGTTCCATCTCTCATCCTAGGGTAACCAGAATAGTATTTCTCTTTACAGGTTTAAAGATTCCAGTTTTTCCTTGGCAGCATTCCGTCTTCTGAGTTTGTGGAGCAGTGAAACCAGGTAGCTGTTCAACCAATTTTGTCTGTAACTGGTAGCAAGTTCAATTATTCCCATTCATTCAATTGCCACTGATATTGATCAGTGTTTGAATGATCATACAAAAACCTGAAAAGTTCTAAATTCTCAAAAATCAAATTTTAGGACTTAAAAGTCCTAAAAAATGTGCAAGTCCTTAAAAAGCTTGTTGATGACAGACGGCAATCCCAAATATGTACTGACAAGTTTGTTCTTCCGTGACGTTTTAGATCAAAATAGAGACCTAAATTCGCTGTAACTTTGAAAATCGTTAAGTTATCACCGACTTAAACAGTCACGGTTTATTTTCTCCACAAACAAGTGTATATTTTTCTTGTTCGTGATGCCGTAACAACCAGAAGAGTTATAACTCAACTCTTCCGACACCGGCAACATGTCTCAGACAATCCTAGACTCCAGAAATGGTTGTTTTCATAAAACTTAAAGCTACGAGCTAAGAATATGTACTGACTTGCCTAAATTTCATTTCCGGAACAGCAATCTCTACATTTTGGTGACATCTGTGTTTTTACCCCAGGAACATTGTTGCTTCATCGAGCTGCCCATTGTGGATCAAATCAAGGGTGATAGGTACGGCACCAGTTGCCAAGAAATTGTTGAGCTACGTGTGGTGCTACTGGGATCACCCTGTGGAGGTATGGTGAACACTGTCAGTGATTCCGTTTCCTCTATGAAGCAACGCTTACCCTTTGTACCATCATTAATTATTTTAACCTGTGTCCTTGTCATTGTGACGTTGGTGCATTGATCTCTGTCTTGCAACCACAAGGTCTCGGGTTGCAACCCTGACTCATCCGAGTGTTGAACATTTGAGTTACTTCTTTTCCACCAATAGTAAAGTGGAGGCAGGTTGGCGTGGCGGTCATCAATTGGGCTTCCCACCTCTACGATCGGGATCGAATACAAAGAACTACGTTTGGGCTGAGATTTGTCAATTGTCAATCTGACTCTGGTGTTTTTTCCGGTTACTCCGGTTTTCTTCCCTCTCGAAAATTGACTTTCACGCCAAGATCTGAGCGATCGAGTGATTGAATATTACCCTCTTGCTAGGAAGAATGGGCAGCCACTTCCTTTGCAGTTGACGTTAAATAAAGTATTCTATTCTAAGTTGAGTTACCTTTCCATCCTCCCGAGGTCGGTAAAATGGAGTACCATCTTCTGCTTGGAGGCTAATCTTTGATGGATTAGTGTCCCGTTCAGGGAGAGTCAATGACTCATCTGCCTAATTCTACAAAAATTGGTAATAAGCAACGTCTCCAGTGGGCCACTTAGGCTCGTAGAAGGATTTAGCTTTAACTTGCCATTAATTAAAAGCCGGATATTTCTTCAAGGGTTCCAAGTGAGCAAATAAAAGTGGCATTTCACGCACATTTTATTACACAGATTCCAAAATAACCACTGATATGACTTGCGTCCCCGTGACCAATAAAGTAGTCTCTGCCCCTGAACATCCCCGCTTCATTCTTTCTTATCAATCACCCATCATCCCGAGGTATCTCGGGGCGAGCCAAGTTTTCATGCAGTCTCTCTATTTCGAAATTGAGACGTTCATATGCCGGCGAGACAATGCACGGGGACAGAAATACCACGGTCTGAAAGGTAATTCCTATCTTGGGGTAAAATTGTCTCGCTTTACCCCGAGTTGTATCGGGGGTAGGGACGACGTTTTTGAATATACGCAATACAAAATGGCGGACGAGATAACTTGGTGTCTTTTTTCTCATGTGAAACAAAGCCAGTTTAGACCCCATCTCCCGAGAGAACTCTGTCCTCTTCCCCCTGCTTCGATACAACTCATCCGTTTTAACATTCCTTTAAAGCAGAGAAACTGTATATTTTGTGACTAAACAGACAATCAGTAACTAATCAGCAGTAACACCTAAGATATGCGCAATTCAACAGTTGTGTATTGTGTATTTCTGTTACAACATTACAGGGTGTGAGACATCAGACCCGGGCAATCTTTGACTCAGTAATCAATATGCATGTCGCTGTAACATCTGCAGGTCAGTAATATTTATCTTTCAGATACATGTCCTTTAATTTGTGTACAGTATAACACCTTGATCTAGATAGGCATTTAATGATTTTTCAAAGTAGGAATCTTGAACTATGACACAAGGTGGAGAATTTATATTTGTCATTAGAAGCACAGTAAGTTTAGGAAACGTTTGAAAACTGAGTTTAGTCATGAAAAAACAACAGTTTTCAAATTTCATGACCAGCTTTATAATTGCTTTGTGCCTGGCCTAAATTGGATCCCAAGTGCTGGGATTTCGTTTGTTACAAGTTCAGCACATGCATGCCAATGGTAGCTTACAGCCACTTTATTGGACACTAAGGCCTGGTGGGTAGTAGACATAACCCCTTGTATTTCCCCTTAAATAGAGTGAGCCTGAGTGTTAACTGCCGTAAACAGCTGCTTTAAAGTTATTGTAACCTGTGCCGTGCTGACGAGGCCTAATAAGGCCGAAATAATTATTCAAGTCCAAGTGGCCTTATAGATTTAGTGCCTGCAAGTTACCACTGGTACGCATGTGCTAAACTATTGAGTTTAATCTTTCTTAGCCATATTCTACCAGCGATACACTAAGACAGATTTTATGTGTTCTCAGTATAAAAATCTTTTATTCTTGTGTGGGAAAAGCGAAATGCCGCAGAACAATGGGAAGTTGCCCATCTCCTATTTAGACCATTACTTAAAACGTATCAATCTGATCCATTTTTCAAAAGTATATATTTTTGTTATAAAGAGTTTCTAATTAACTTGCAGGGCCGTGTGACCCCTTTCTGAAAGATGTTACAATGGCCCTCATCCATGTGGACTGGCATGTGAGAGGCAAATATGGCCCATTGTGTTGTATCGTGCCTCTGGTTGGAGCAGAAACAATGCTCAGATGGCAACCCACAATTCCACAGGACGTGTTGTCTGTAATGACAGACCACATGATTTCTTCACATGTAAGTCACGTGTTGACCTTTTCTTTTTTATTGGTAACTGAAGTGTTAGCCTTAAGTTACCGTGTACCTTCAGAGGTGTTTTGCGTCAAAACGATACAGTTCATCTGTCTTTAACCGTAGATACTTAAACTCATATATCAAATTAAAGGTTATAGAGCTGGCTTTCGAATTATGCTAGAAATTTTGAATTAAAATGATTTTTTTTTCATTCTCTAAAAACGAGCGACAAAATCACCTTTCGGGAGTTCCAAGTTAACGGGAATAGGTATAGGGTAACCTTAAACTAATAGACCTTATATGATGATGTCACATTAGTGTTTTCGTGACCCAAGACGAGGCTTGGCGTGATACTTACTGGTGCATTGTATATGGCTGTACTAACTCTTATAACAATAGCAAGACTTCTTGGCATTATTCCCCACTTGAGGATAACGAGCTATTGGCAAAGTGGATTATTAATATCAAACTAAAGAACTTTCCGGTGAATTATTATCAGTGAACGCTTAATAAATTGCTGAGCTGTAAAAACCGTTAAAACACAGTCAAAGCTCCCACAATCGCGCAAAAGATTCCACCACCAAGCCTCACTTAGATGCCGTTGTGACGTCATAATTCATAAGGGATATTTTGGTTGATGAAGCGGACTAAATTTCTCAGTTAATTGGAAGAATTATTTGCAATTTGATGGGCAGAATGATCACCAACTTAAATGAAGCAAACAATTTTTTTTTCAATCGTCTTTATTAAATAAAAAACGTGACGTTTCGGTTGGCCTGAATGAGATGTATAATTCTTGATGAAGGCGTAAGTTCTATTCCATAACATTGTCGGCTCCAAATACAGTAACCATATCGTGCGAGAAAGTTAAAACGTCATGGAAATAGAAAAAGTTTTTCTTGTCTCCTAAACACACCAGAAAGGGCAGATCTTTAGTCTTTCCGTTAAAACTTGTGTTCTTTTAGATTTTTATGTTTCTTAAACGTTTATCTCTTATTTTAGGATTCGTCAAGATAGATTTACTTTTTAAAACATCTCCCGAGCAGAAATCCTCTATGCTGTCCGTCCTCAACCAAAATTCACCTATGATGTTTAG
>JAOCPT020549451.1:0-11188 GCA_026546935.2 Palythoa grandiflora | reverse complement strand
TTGGTTACCAACCAACATTGTTAAAAAACAAAGGGCAAACCAACCTACCCCATTTTTTTTAACCCGTGCATGGCAACCGGGCCCGTCCCCCCCCCCCCCCCCCCTTCCCCAACCCCGAGAAATAGTCTCTTGTAATTTATGGTTTCATTTGATAAACAAGAAAGGACATTTTTAAATTCAGACTTTATTGAGCTTTCAGAAAAGATATACTATTGATGGGTTCATTGAAAAGTCTGCTTGCTGTAACAGTACTTATATTCTGAGGAATGATGGAATGATGTATCATATTCATGATTAATAAAAACAATGAAATGCTAAAAGATGAATGGGTGAATGAATGAATGAAGAATAAATGAATGAATGAACAATTAAACGAGTGGATGATGAAGGTGAAGAATGATCACGAAATGCATATAGATTAATTGATGTATTTGTAAGGGTAGACAAATAATTAATTACACAAAAGATTAATTGTATAAATCTTATGTCGTTGTGGAAAGATGAACTACCGAGAAACGTATACATGTGAAGTAATGAATAAAAGCAAACCTTATAACATGCAGCTAGTAAAATTTAGTTGTAGTTCATGCATGTATTTGTACTATACTGCGACTGAAAATGTGTCAAGTTTGGATGGGTTTTTAAATGTACAAGTTGAGTTCATAACTTTGTATAAAAACGGCTGGCACTTCTTTGCGCTAGTTTTTCAGAAGTTGTTCTCTCCCCCAGAAGACTTGATGATTTGGCCATCAAAAGAGCTGTCATCCACTCATTTGTTTCTTCGGGACTTTGAAAACGAAGTAATAGTTCAGTTTGTTTTCCGTTGACAACAAATTTGACCAGTAACACAGCACTTTTGCAGCCATTCGTCATCGAGTTCTTGCGTACCTGTGAGTGCTTTCTGAGAACTTTGAGAGACACGATGTTCGAAATCTTGATTTGCTGTCCTCTGAAACTATCGTAAAAGTTTTCTGTTTTTGATTGCTGTATGTAGCTTAGTCTGTCCGCATAAAGTACGGCATAGTGTAATTTCCATGTTTTCTTTAGCTGCGAGGAACTTTGAACATAAACAAAACCTGTTCGTACATGACGCTCACGCCTTTTCCCACTATACATTGGACTACATTGCCAGTTCGCTGAAAACTTTCTTCCTTTGCACTTCATTGTAAAACTTGATCTTCTTTTACTTCTGAACTCAGGTAAAAATGTTCTTGAAGCGAGAGAGATCCCTCTTTTTATAACACTTTTTTCGCTTTTGGACATGACTAATATTTTATACTTCTTGTTTCGTTGCAGACTTTTTTTTGAACTGACTGAGATATTAAAGCAAATGTTCCCGACTTTTAATAGTCAGTACACGTTAACGGTTAATTTGTAAATGAACGCTTGCAAGTGGTCAAGATTATATATTCTCCCACAAACTAAAGAGTCAAGGGCAACTTGAGTGGTGTGTGATTAAACATTGCTACCGCAAGGGTATGGAATTTTCTTGATCATACTTTGTCCGGAAGCATTGAGCTGACACTTCGCACGAACATTTCACCCCCAGAGGTTTCCATTAGCAACCAAGAATTAAGAAGGGTTTTTCTAAGTCATTGACTAGCCAACCTTCTAAATTCATGATCATGTCATTTTGACTTTTAAAATTTGGTTGATTTGAAATTGTTGTTAAGTTATGGTTTCATAGTTTTGATCTATTTGATCTATTAATGTTTATCGCCACAAGGTTATTCCATCAACTTCTCACATGGTCAAATATCAAATATCGCGTGTCTAAGTAAGCATGAACTATGTAAACAACAAAATGAAATTGTTAAATATAAAGCCTCCGCCTTTCTTTCTGCATTTATTGAATTATGGCACGAATCAAAAAATATCTTTTGTTTAGTTTCCGTATCAATTTTTTTGTTTTGGCGTTTTGGGTCAGTTCATTCTCAAAAGCAACTTTTATATTGCAGTCCGATAATCTTCTAAAAGGTTAAAAAGGAAACGCGATCGCAAGTTTTCATAAGCGCATCGCGCCACTCCTTTCCTAGTCGCTGAATTCCAATTCTCACGTTATACATTTAGTAGTCATAGCTTCAGTAACTCGCAGTATATTTGGTGCTTTTTGTACAAAAATAATTCCCCTGATTCAGTCCAAGTGTAGTTTACTGTCTGTTTGGTCGAGATTATACTATACTTTGTCTTTGCTGGATACATTTTCATTTTTTTTCTTCGCCCACTTCGATGCTGCGCCATGTCAGGTTTTTGTTTTGGTGTTTTGTGGCTGCAGTTAATTCCCAAAAAAAGATTTTTTTATTTACTTCAGCTGTTAAAAGGATGAAAAAGAAAAGCCCTCACAAATTATTTTTCATGGAGATGTCGCGCCACTCCTTTCCTAATCGCTGAAATCTGCATGGTTCTCGCGTTATAACTTATTATGGTACATTTGGCATTCATAGCTTCAGCAACTGGCAGTACGTTTGGCGTTTTTTTAAAAACTCCTTTTAAAAAACTCCCTTGATTCAGTCTAAGAGTAGTTTGACGTAGTTCTTAAAATTCCTAATTGGATTTGTTCTCGCTGAAGCCGTTCTATTTTCTGAATCGACTTATCAAGCTACGCCTTTATTCGTATTTTCATCCTTCAGCAGAACTATAATTTTTGTTTCTATTTTCCGTTTATTTTAAAATTTTGTCGATTTTATTCATTTGAAATGGAAAAGATTTTTAAAATTCCAATTAACAGTCTAACATAAAAAGAAACCAGCACACTAGCATATCAGCAAGTGATAATGGTTGTGTGTGATTGCTGATTTGTACTAAAACAATTATAATGCTCACTAGTAGCAGTATAATTGTACAAAGTGATAGTAATATTAAATGATTATTATTGTTATTATCATTAGTCAGTAATAGTAGCAGCAGTAGCAGTAGTGAATAGTAGTCAGTAGTAGTAGTAGTAGTAGTAGTAGTAATAATAGTAGTAGTAGTAGTAGTAGTAGTAGTGCTCAGTAATAGTAATAGTAGTAGTAGTAGTAGTAGTAGTAGTAGTAGTGCTCAGTAATAGTAATAGTAGTAGTAGTTGTAGTTGTGATGGTAGTAGTAGTGACAGTAACAGCGACAAATTGCTTTATTGGCATGACGTAAGTTTTTTTACATATTGCTAAAGCTAAAAAACACTAGTTGATAAATTTTGCCGTGCATTGCAGTAGTCAGTAGTAGTAGTAGTAGTAGTAGTAGAAGAAGAAGAAGAAGAAGAAGAAGAAGAAGAAGAAGAAGAAGAAGAAGAAGAAGAAGAAGAAGAAGAAGAAGAAGAACTGAAGAACTGAAGAACTGAAGAAGAAGAAGTAGAAGTAGAAACTGTTGCTCATTTAACTGACCTTGTACGAACGGAAAGCAAAGCCAACTTTGGCGGAAAAGACGGTTACACAAATGTTCAATCCGTGGATTGAACCCACAATCACGTGGTCAGAAAACAAAGATCTTACCACTTCATTAAGAACATCGCCGTTGCTCAACTAAGAAGAGTAAATATTTTAAAAGGCAAGAAACAAATTTTAACAAGAAAACTCTTTTGTGCCCAATAGTTTTAAAAAAATATATGCACGTGTGTTTACATTTTCTAGCTAAATTTTGGCAAATGCAAAAATTACCTGAAAATCAAGATTTAATTTGTTGAAACCCCCAGTTGCAATGACGAACCGTTCAGTTGATCTTTATATTTAATTTAAAAACTGAACTCGTCAAACATTTCATTAAGACATATTTATTTTGCATGTTCTTCTGTCTGTATGATCACCTAGATTGAACAGCATGACTTGCTTGTGTTGTTTTTATTGTTTAGTGAAAAGAAAATAATTTTAGATTTAAATTTAAAGTCTATTGAATCCTTTTTATCAAGAAAACCGAAGTAAGCAGTTTATCTTTTACAACGAGGTTTTCTTTTATCCCGTTAGTCCACTTGTAATTGTGATAAAACAAATTTGAGAACTTGTTTGGAAAATACAAAAATGATAACAGACTTACCATTTTGGATATGAAAGCAATATAGACTGTCATCTTATTCCTTACAAGTGGTACTGATAACAAGCGCTGAAACCCAAAATTTACTTTAAGCTACGACAAGAGTCGATCTTTTCATTCACTTGCTAACAGAAACGGAAAACAGCTTTCAATCAAAAACATAAAATCAAATAATTCATTTTGTTATGTTAATACTTTAGATATGTTTGAACTGATAGAGACTAAAAAGAAAAAGCTAAAAAGAAAACAAAATTTTAATTAATTTTGCTCAATCTCAATTCCTGGTATAAAATCAGGTTGATAACTTACGTTTCCGAATTTGTTGCGAAAACTTTACGTGTTGGCAATACAGGATATGATCAAACAGAAAATTAAGATGCTGTCAGCCTAAAAACCGACCAACCAGTTTACGAAATCAAGCATTTCTAGAGTCTTTTCATTAACCTATAATTATAAATTGTAATATTTACTCGTTAAAAGTTGTGTTTTGACGGAGAAATGTTCAGATAAAATTTTAGTTCAAGCAATAAAAGAGTTCGATAATACTGCTCGGTTTGTTATAGACATTTCCTTGCCGTCTTTCACTCTTTACACACACTAAGGATTAAAAAATTAAAATCTGTTTATATTCTTTAAAACTGGTGCCGTGGAGAAACAGTGTAAATTATGTGATTATGTGAATTATGTGATTTCCCTGGTGCCGTTGAGAAACAGTGTGAATTATTTTAGTTTACCGCGGGCAAGATTCGAGGACACGTAGTGAAGACTACATGAATTACATGGATCATCAGGACAATTCTAAGAAACATACACCAAGTATGCCAGGTGTATTCAAGATTTTCATCGAAATATATAGCAAGCCATCAATTTCAACCATATAATACATTTTTAACAACTATAACATCAAAGTTTTAAAGAATATAAACAGATTTTTAATCCTTAGTGCGTGTAAAGAGTGAAAGACGGCAACGAATTTGTCTATAACAAACCGAGCAGACTTAAAATCAGTACTGCCATATAATTCAGTAGTCTCTGGTTATCTCGAACTTGCTTTTTCGAACTTCGCTCTATTTCGAACCAAATCCCGTTCCCTTTGGATTTGACTGGTAAATTACTACAGTTTATGTCGAACAAGTTTAGTGTCGAATCTCCGCCTTTCTCGAACTATTTTTCTTTCTCCTTGGTACAAAAATATCCTTTATATCTCGAACAAGTTTCAAAAGTTGCTCGTTGAGACAAAAAATGGTGCTACTTATAAAACTTTGAAATACTCTTACTTAAACAGTTAATTATATTTGCATGGCTTTAGAGTTTAGTCCGCTTCTGGTATTTATTAAGCTCTATCAGATCGTCACACATGAAGTATACTTATTTATTTACTAATTTATATACGTATGGATATATTGAGCCTAGCAGTACAAGCAGGACGTATACCCGATGTTCCATCTATAAGAACCAAGTTAAGTCGCCCGTTTCCTACGTGAGTTCCTGTAGCTCAGTGGGTAGAGCGTCTGACCGGTAATCAAAGGGTCATGGGTTTATATAGTTCCCGTTCTAATGGGACTCTTCTGAAAAAAAAGAAGCTTGTGTCAACAAGAATATTTTTTCTAGTTATTTCCAAGCCTGCCGATTCATACCTCACTTACTAATATGTTATTACTAATGATGCTTGAACTATCTGCGGCTTTGATACCATCAACTATGTCCTCCTCCTTGAGGGAATTGCTGGCACAGCTTTTAAATGGTTCAGATCTTACCTCCACAACAGGCAGCAATCAGTCGCTGTCCAGAGCACATTCTCGTCGAGTAAATCACTGCTGCACGGTGTACCTCAAGGCTCGATACTAGGACCACTCTTATTCTCCCGTAATTCGCACCAATAGAGGGCCTGATCTTAGCCCACAGATTCGATCTTATGATATACGCTGATGACACTCAACTGTAGATGGCTATTAACACTTCAAAAAGAACTCTAATGTGACCAAAATTGAGCACTGTAGTGACATACTCAGTTGGTGTACTAGCAATAAGCTCGTATGTAATCCTTCCAAGACTGAGATAGTTCATTTCACGTCCCAGTTAAACAGTGTGATCCTATACCTGGAAAGCTCATTAACGGCGTCTTTATTCCACCAGTTCCAGTTGCACGCGACCTCGGAACCATTCATTCTTGACTGCCACCTCAAACTAAATGCCCACATTAACAACATCTGTGCACTATGCGATCCTTAGTATCAGTCGCATTCAGAAACATCTGTCACAAGAGAATTGTGAAAAGCTTATCCATGCGTTTGTCACCTCTCGTTTTGACTCTTGCAATAGTATACTGTATAGCTTGCACGAATACTCTCCAGACTACAGAGAATTCAAAACACCGCTGCACGTCTTGTCTCCAAAACCAAGAAATCCGACCTGATTTTACACCCATCCTCATTGCTCTCCACTGGCTTCCCTCAAAATTCAGCATTGTCTTCAAGATCGTACTTATCACTTTTAAAGCACTATATGGCCTCGCACCCAAAAATATATGTGAACTCCTTTAACAGTAACGGCCAACCAGATCCCTCCGCTCCTCAACCCGTAACCTCCTGTCTGTACTTTGGAACTCTCTGCCCATTGAAACACGACTCAGTGCCTCTTTGAATGCATTCAAAAAGTCTCTTAAAACTTTCCTTTTTAAACAGTTTATTAGCAATAATAGTCTGTATAATTTTTGCCTGTTTTTAAACTAAGATATATATACTCATTTTGTATTGTATTATTGTAAGAGCATTGATAATGCTCCAAAAACATATTATTATCATTATCATTAATATCATTATCATTATTACTCTGAACTGTGGCTGCAACGAAAACTCAAAACTGTTGCTTAAGGTTGTTGTTTAAGGTCCACTTTAAATGCAAAATAAAATTAAGGATATACCGCTGTTAACATAATATAATTTACATAAAATAGATGAATTTTTGTGCGTCTTCGCTTAAGTCAAACTCCGGTTATCTCGAATTTTTTCCCGTTCTCTCTGAGAGTTCGAGATAACGGAAGACTGCTGTAAATTATTTTAAAGGAGAACTTTCCCATTTACAACCTATTTTTCTATCAATTTTCACATTACCCTTGTGAGGAAAGTTTCTTTGCCATAATTTTCACCACAACCGAGAAATAATTTTTTAAAGCAGCAATATATAGCTAGCTTGGAAGCCGTCATCTTGAAAGCTCTTCTAAAACTCATGATGTCATTGGGCGGCCATTGTTGTGAACACGGACATACCTATTAACGACACTTGAAGTGCTACGGGAAGACGGGCTGCTGTTTGTATTTAAAATTCTATCTGAGAAACTATGTACGATGAAGCTAAACATTTACAAAAAACACACAGATTAGTGTTCACAACACCAGCCGAACGCAATGTTGTCAGTTCTTCTTTATTTATTTCTTTATCTTTCAAGGTACAACAACACCATTGCTGCCCTTGGGATGCAGTCATTTAACGGTCAAGACGGTGTACAGCTTATTGGGTTCAGCGGTATCTACTCTTACCCGCAATTTAGTGAAAGGGGAAAATGCGTCGACCTAGGTCAAGTACTTGCACGGCAGCCTCATTTGCGTGTTGACGATGGTGTTCCACGAGCCTCGGTATCTTTTAATAACGATAAGATTGTCTTCGGTACACCAGGTAAGATCAGGTTGAGATTCATCATCTTCGAGAAGTATTCTCGGGCTGCTTTTGTTTAACATATACATTAACAGTTTACCTAATGCTATATCAGATGACGCTATATTAATTTGTGCTGCGTCAAACTGAACTCAAAGAGTCACTGGATTTTACTCAAATCTGTAACTGGTATCATAAAATCAAGCTAACTTTGAATGTTAAGAAAACGAAATTGATGCTGACTGGAAGTAAGAATGTGTTGTCTTTTTAAGAGGATTTTGACTTTAAATCTGACGATGGTATGATCATTGATCGCGTAAAATCTTGGAGTGACAACTGATGAAAAATGAAACTGGAAGCCCACATACGCAACTTGATTAAGAAGTTAGGTCATCGTATTTATGTTTTCAATCGTATCTGACACATGCTTGATGAACAGACTCGCCTCGCGTACTACAATGGTTTGGTGCTACCCCATTTCAACTACGCAGATTTTAATATGGAACGATCAGCCAGGGTTGAAAT
Organism: Palythoa grandiflora; assembly: GCA_026546935.2. NCBI lineage: Eukaryota > Metazoa > Cnidaria > Anthozoa > Zoantharia > Sphenopidae > Palythoa > Palythoa grandiflora. The sequence goes on along the minus strand of JAOCPT020549451.1, from coordinate 3,004 downwards.
CTGAGATGGAGCAACTACAGGGTTTTCAAAATAAGTTTGCCAAAAAGGTTTTTAGAAAGAAGGCCTCCTCTGAACAGTCTATAAACTGGTTACCGTTAGAATATCGACGACGTGGAGATCGCCGTTTACTGGTCCAGAACGCTGTTGAAGGAAACTTTCTTAAACATTTTCACAGTTTTAAATCACTATTAAACTCACGTGGTTACAACACAAGGAATGGATACCTTCCACCCTTTGGCAATTTTAGAACTACATAAGGAAAATGTAACACCTATTTTCAAGCAGTTAACGAATGGATGAAGCTTCCACTTGAATTTAGGAATCCGATGCCACCAAATATTTTTAAAAGACATTTAAATAATTACTTTTTACAAATAACTTTGAATAATTAATTAGTTGATATTTCAATATAATATATTTAAGGACATTGAAATCATAGCTTTTACAGGTACATATACTTATATGTATATTTATTATTTTCGTGTACATATATTTTAGTTTTTATCATTATTATTATTACAAGTTGAACCGATTTCGAGTTTTTCATATTGATAAGATCATCTTTGGTACTCAAGGTATAAGCTAAATCCATTTACAATCCTAAGTGGCTCATTGGAGCCGGTGCTTATCTCCAGTTTCTGTAGTGTTAAGTGGATGAGAGTCATTGACTCCCCTTGGACGGGACACTAACCCATCGCAGGTTAGCCTCCAGCAGAAGCTGGTACTCATTTTACCGACCTCGGGAGGATGGAAAGCTGAGTCAACTTTGGTGGAAAAGAAGGTACACAAGATAAACCCAGATTGAAATTCTTTTCGTTTGTCATTTTCTTCTTTTTCTTTTATTTTCAAATAATTTTACTCCCGAGCACCGTTTGACCCATTTAAGAGGAAAGAAAAGAAATAAGCCCGCACGAGGAAAGAGAAAAAATCTCTGACCCCGGCGGGACTCCAACCCACAAATCCCAGAATAGATCTACTGATGCTCTACCAGCTGAGCTACAAGGTCAGCTGAGAGCAAATTGTGGGTAATTTACATGATAGTAAATTCGACTCCATCGCCACCTTTGCCCGGTTGAAACATAAAAAAACAAAAAAATGAAATTCTACATAACTTTAAAATTTTTTTAGCTTTACAATTTCCGTCGCATTACTTGTAGTGCAGACGTCATTATTCGTAATAATTTATTCATTAACTAGCTTTCACTTATCTACTGTAATTAATTCGTTTTATTAAACTGATGATGGCATAAGAATGCCGAAACATGTCTTTAAAAACGTAGTATTTATTCAAGTTATATCTTTAAACATTGTTAATATAAGTACCTATATTAAGACTTTATTAAAGCCAAATATGATAATATGATTTTTTTTAACAATCAAATGATATGATACAAGAGTGCTTAACAGAATTTTTTGCCTTTGATTTTAGGAGTCTTTACCTGGCCTGAAAAGAATGAGGAAACTGGAACTGGTCGAATCTACGTAGCAACATTCTGCCAACCTAACCACATGCGCACGCGCATTCCAACTGTTGATGGTATTAATTCTGTGATGTGTCAACCATGTGAAAAAGGCAGAAAGTCTTTTGGAGGTTTTACTGATATTTGTACAATGTGTAACAATAGAGCTTGTGCTTCATCTCTGCAAAATGATCCAATCAGCTTTAACTCAATCCTCTGCAGCGACGTTTTGTGCAAAGGTGTGCCTGAAGTTAGCAGCCGAACCAAGGGGGTAACCATAAAGTTGCCAAATGGTACTTTCTTCGCTCCAGGCCCGGAAAATCTGTTCACTGTGCAGTTGATAGAGGAAACACAGGCTGGAATGGTTACAGTGTCCCTCTCAGAGCCATTTCTTCTGGACACCACTCCTCCAGTGGTGGGACTTGTATACGATGGCTTTGGGAGCGATCAAACCATGAACTGTTCTAAGAACGAAACTTTTGGAGAAGACAACCAATGTTCAACACGAAACTTTGTCGATACAGATATTGATTACACCAGCAATACCTCAGTTATTCAAGCTCGCTGGATTGATTTCTATGACAACGAAAGCGATATTTCTCAGTATTTTTGGTGCGTAGGGTCACAACCAATGAGAGATAACATCAAGGAGTGCGAGACAACGGGCCTCCGTCCAAACGGTAGTCATTCTGGCTTGAACTTTGGACATAGAGAAACGTATTATGTCACTGTTGTAGCATGTAACGGCGCCCACAGATGTTCAGCGGCATCGAGTAACGGTGTTACCGTAGATACCACCCCGCCTATAATTGATTTTGTTCGAGACGGTACCATGGGAGCAGACGTGGATTATCAGGTATGTTGGTGCCCATCGTTACCTTATTTGGTATCAAATTTAAGTGAAAACAAGTTGATTTACAATAAAATGATATGCTATGGTTTGATTTGATTTGATTTGGAAAGTAGAGCCCTAATTACTTCATAAAGTGAAGATTATTTTTGTCATTGTCATTATTTATGTTTATAATGCAGGAATTTTTGGACATCATCTTCGCACACTATAGCGCCCACGATCCGGACAGCGGAATTACATCGTATGAAGTGGCCTGGGGAAGTGCTCCTGGTGCAATAGATGTAAAGGACTACGAAGAAATCGGAAACACAACAATTTGGCTTGCTAAGATTAAGGTAAAGAGATTCGAAATTCTTTTAAGCCAAAAGCTAGTAAAGATTTGGCAACCCTTGAAAATACTTTTAAAACTTAGATTAAAAATTAGAGGTTAAAAGTAATGTTTGATTACAAGCTATTTTCTTTGATAAGCTACTGATTTGCATTTAAATGCCAGCTAGTTCAGCCATAATTGTATCTTTTTACAGCTTAGTAGCAATACTTTCTATTATAAAAGTTATTGGCCATTCCGATGTTGCGTAGGGAACTAGGCGAGTTTTAAAGTTTAACCAATTGATAAACAGACACCACCACATCCAAAATCACGTTGAGATGCGCCATTTGACGAAGTTTGATGCTTTTAGGGTAAACAGAG
>JAOCPT020549420.1:0-11189 GCA_026546935.2 Palythoa grandiflora | reverse complement strand
CTCCCTCAAAAACATGCTTGTCAAAGCAAAACTCAATCACAAAGTAAAGCAAAGTATGGGAGTAATGCACCGAAATATCAATGATGTAAGCGAAGCCGCGTAGGCCTGTTACCCCACTATAACATTTTATACTGTTTTCGCAGTTTCTCATCCTTTGGAATACAATAAAACTTTAGATCTGATGTAGAGTTGCGATGACTTCTGTTGCAGTTTGGAACGCAGCAGTTGTATTTAGGAATATTTAGCAAAATCCTTCTGTCGTTTCAACAACAAACACACGCCAAGCGTCCCGAGTAACAATCCCAGACGGCTTTGTGTCGCAAACTCGTTCCAGTCTCTGACTCGTTTCTGAAAAGGCCTATTAGCATTTGATAGCTGCGAATGCGGAGCCAGGCTTTATTACTTTTTTTAATCGTAGTTCAAAGTTTACGCGCCTTTTGAAAAGAAAAAATTACAGTAAAAAAATCATAACTTCAATTCCAGGAAGAAAATCAAAAAGTAAATGTAGCACTCACTATCACTCATGGTCACTTATTGTTGATGATCATTTATGGACTTTATCATTCATGATCACCTTGTTGTCATCCGTAATCACTCATTATCAATTATAGCCACTTGACATTCATTGTCACACCGGATTTGCGTTTTTTAAGGCTCTGGCGTTCTGGGACAACAAAGTTCTACAAACCCTGATCGAATTACCTAAACAATACTCCATCGCCACTTCTACCATCGTCACTCATTACCACTACTACCGTAGAACCCCGGTAACTCAAACTCGAACTTCCCGGCTTAGTCAAACTGAGTTCCAATTCCTAGGATTTGACCAAACTTTTCAGTAGTCATTGTTAGGGGTATCGAAAGGTCTTTGCGAGCAGGCGAGCAGTGTCTTTTATTTTGCGAGCACCAACAGTTGTCAAATGTTTCTTGCGAGAAGCGAGCACTTAAGTAAAATACAGATAGCGAGCAACAAGCAATTCAAGTACTTCGTAAATTTTCCACTCGCCGGAATCTCTCTATTACACACAAAGTAATATGAAAACTGGTTTACGTTCATACATATAAAAAATTTTACAAAGAAGGATTTACAGAATTTCTATTAATCAAGCACATTTTAACAAAATCCGAGCATACGAGCACTTGCAAAATTTTGCGAGAACGAGCAAGCGAGCACCCGTGTCATTTTTGCGAGCAATTAGAGCAATGGCCAAACTTTGCGAGGACCTTTAAATTGAATGGAATGATATTCGTTTTATTTTCTGACTTGGATATCTTGAAAACCCCGCTAATTCAAAATAAATTTCATTTTCCTGGATCAAAATTTTCCCTGATAACTCAAATTTCTGGTTCTTATAACTCGCCACGAATGCCCATTGAAATATCCCATTAGCTTTTCTTATCGTGGGATCGAATTCTAATACTAGAATCAAACACTGGAGCAATTTGATTTTACTGAATTAGTGTAACAGACAAATCACATGTTTGACGGTTATTTCCACACCTACATCTACATCTATTTCCCGCAATATTCCTAGGGGACGAAACACGGGTGGTCAGTCGGGAACTGATTATTTAATCATATTTCTGAAAGTATTGTTGTCATTTATATCCAGGATTTCAGGTTGTAGATTGTTCCAGTCTTAGATAGTACGGTGCCAAAAACTGTATTTGTATGCATCGCAGCTGGTGTGTAAGGGCAGGAATTTAAGCGGTTGAGATCGCCTGGTTATTTATCTGTCATAAGAGTCATACCAGATGTGGTGTCTAAGTTCCTTTCACAAATTGTATTAGTTTCTTGTGAAATATGTTTAATTCGCACTGTATTTTATACCAAAGTTCTGAAAACCAATAAACTATTAATTGTTAACCTGGTAAAATTGAATATTTCAATCGACCCCGATATCTCGAAACCCCGATATCTCGAAACCCCGATATCTCAAAATCCCGATATTTCGAAACCCCCCGCTAATTCCAAAAGATTTTCGTCTCCCTTCATAGTTACTGGGGCTCTATTGTACTTTGTTTTGACAACTATAATATTTTTTAAAAAAAGCAGGGATTCATCATAATAAATTATTAATGGCCTTGTTGTCATGGCAACTAATGAACTAAGGGAAATTGGGTTCTCATCCTAAATCAACACGTGCCTCTTAGTTTCAATCAAACTTTATTTGTTTTCATAACTCAATATCATGAACCTGAATCAGTGTAACAAGGTCTGAAGATGCCACATCTTTTTATCTTCACACGCATCCTAAAACATTGGAAAAAGGAAACAGGTTAAAACATTATTCATGAAACATTCTTGAATAGACGTCCTCGGACTGCCTCAATGTTTCCCAAATACAGTTCTCTTTGTTTAAGCTGAACATTATTTCGTGTCTTCTTCATTACTGCATCTGAAACAAAGCATCTTATTTTTTTCTCAGCGGGCACGGTAACAAGTCGCGCGTTCTGATTGGCTCTCAGTGCATTCATGAGCTAGCACATATTTTCCTATCTTTGACCACGGTCACATATCCTTTGCTTTTACGAAAATTTTCAAAACTCGCAAAAATACTTAAAAACAAATTTTAAAGTACTTCCGAAGTTTTCCGAAGATTTCCGAAAATTTCCGAATATTTTCCGAAAATTTTCCGAAAATTTTTAAAACTTACAAAATTAATCAAAAACCTATTTGGAGGTACTTCCGAAAATTTCCGAAGATTTTCGAACAGTGCCGAAGATTTTCCGAAGATTTTTAAAATTCCGAAAAAATGAATAAGTTATTTACCGGCTTAAGGTCGGTCCGTATAGGTAAACACTGTGACCTTGGTGTTGAATACGGACCTCCCAGCCGGTAAATAACATATATATCCTTACCCATAGACCTTATCAAAAATGGCGGCTATTTTAATATTCTTTTATCTACAATCATATTAGCCCTACTAGCCTCGAGTAACATATTCCGTTGAAAGTTTAACATAAGGACGAGGCTAGTAGGGCCAATTTGAATGTAGACAAAAGAACATTAAAATTGCCGCCAGTTTTACATATGGTCCATGTTTTACCGGAATGTTACGGAATGGACCTTTTGCAAGTGATCACATGGTAAAATAATGAATTCTGGCAAGCAAAGGACGTGACGGACTTCATTGGGAAATGTAATACAAAGAAAAATAACGTTTTTTTAGTTAATTATGCCTTGTCTTGGAGTCAGTCACATTCCTTTGCCTACCAGAATATCATTATTTGTACCACGTGTTGCACAAGGCGTGTTGTTTTACTATTACTATTGAAAAATTTCATTGTACTTCAGTCACATCATTAGTTAGCAGTCACCTCGCGTTGAACTCGTACTGGCGTCTTTTTTCATTCATTCGAGATGGTTGTCGCTCTTACACTTAATTCTCAAGAAAATGATGAAGGCCAGCAAATCATTAAAAAAATTTCCGGCTTACTCCCTACTTGGAGAGTGTTTCAAGGGTCAGAGAGTTTACTGTAGGTGTCTCTAAACAGGTCAGTTAGCAAGCCATCCGGTTTACTTCACTAAAATACAGTCACTAATTTTAGTCCATGTTACGCGACTTTCAAATTCTGAGTGAGGCGATGATGATCAGCGCAATGATGATTCCGGTCGAAATGAAGTACAGCTTTAGTTTTTGATACCTCAAATCCTCGCGGAACTCTGCTTTTAGCTTTTCAATGCTTTGCTCTTGTTTGGTGAGAAGCTCGCACTGTGTCTCGAGTTGCTTTGTCCACTGCTTCCCTCTCCAGTACAACCCTAAAGGAAAATGTACTCTGTCATATACATTCATCATCATAACCATCTATCAACAGTCTATCATTATCAGCACCACCACCACCAGCAGCATCATCACCACCATCTATCAACAGTCTATCATTATTAACACCACCACCAGCATCATCATCATTATCACCATCATCATTATCACCGTCATCATCATCATCATCATCTTCATCGTCATCATCACCACCACTATCATCATCATCATCGGTCTATCATTATTATCATTGCCATCGTCATCATCATCATCATCATCAGTCTATCATTATCATCGTCATCATATTCATCATCATGGGTTTATTTTTGGAGTTGTACGGTATATGTGTATTTTTTATACCTAACATTTAAAATTAAGAAAAATTCATCGGCTTTTGTTAATCCTGTTGTCTCTGTCGTTGTCATTGTCTTTAATTATTGTTGCCGTTGTCATTTCCGTTGCCGTTGTCTTATTAATTATTATTATTATTTCTATTATTATTATTATTATTATTATTATTATCATCATTACTATTATTATTATTATTATTATCATCATTACTATTATTATTATTGTTGTTATAATTTGGAGGCGCTACGTTTCTTTTCTCTTTAATTATAACGTGGATCATCATCGTCATTATCATTATCGTTATCATTATCATTATTAATTACCCCGATCTCCTTCAAGTATTTCCCTGATGACTTCAATCTTGGTTTGTTGGGCTTCTAATTGGTCAGCAATCACTATCGGTCTCTTGGTGGTGTGTTGAGTACCATTCACCTGCTGCTCTGTCAACTCTTCGTTCTCGAACAAAGGATCGGCCGTACCATTTTGTACCACTTCTAATGCTGTTAATTAGAATGAATTAAAGCTTTTCGTTACGTATGACATCTATCACTTTATTTTTTTGTTCTAATAAAACATCTGTCACAGCTTAATGTAGTCTTTCTATTTGTACCGCAGAAGCGATATATATGTTATATTTTGAGCTTCGTTCAAATTTCTATCTGAAAAAATGCTAATTATCAAGATTGTTCTTAAATCATTCTTAATTTTTTGCCAATCTGAGCTTGTTCTTATAAAGTTGTTCTTATAAAAAATTGTGTAATCGGCCATAATCAACCATCTACATCTACCTATGCGGGGAACGGCCTTTATCCGAAGCTTATGTGCTGGCTTAAGGCGGCGTGGTTGGCGCAGTGGTAAGATCTCTGCCTTCTAACCACAAGGTCCCAGGTTCAAACCCCGGCTCATCCGAGTGTTGAACATTTGTGTGACCTTCTTTTCAGCCAAAGTTGAATCAGCTTTCCATCCTCCGAAGGTTGGTAAAATGAGTACCAGCTTCTGCTGGGGGCTAACCTGCGATGGATTAGTGTCCCGTCCGGGAGGAGTCAATGATTCTCATCCGCTAAACACTACAGAAACAGGAGATACGCACCGGCTCCAATGGGCCACTTTGGCTCGTAAAAGGATTTAGCTATATAAGTTTGCAATACGATTTACAAAATAACAAAAGGTTTGGTCAAAGCACTTCTTAATGAATATAGAACGTTTCTCTGCAGTAATATACCTACTTGAATTTCATTTTGCATCTCCGCTATCCTGGCATTCTGGGGATCTCTGTTCACGACAGGTTTATTGCGGATGTTCCTTGCCTGAATGAAAACAAAACAAAAGACAATGTTTAATCACTTGGTTGTATTTATGATCTTTTTCTGAATTTACACGAAGTTTGTCTTAGATCTTTTTTCTAAAATTATGTCAAACTATTTCAAACGCAGAAAAAAGCTAAAAATATCTTGACTAATGCTGATGTAACCCTAAATTTGAGGATTACTGAGGTCATGCAATACCACATACAGGGAAAACAAAAAGTTACATGAGTTCTAAATTACTATAGAATTGATATTTTGCATGACAGCAGATTACAACTCATTTCAAAACTCTAGATTGGCGAAGAAACAGTTTTGTCTTGATTCTTAACATAACAAGGTTCGAACACCTTCAAACTTTGAAAATCTATGGTTTTTTTAGGGCTTTATTTTACCATTTCAGGACTTTTCCAGTGATTTTTGAATTTGTCAAAAATCCCGTTCATATGAAACCGTTTTAAAAAACGTAAACGTCGGTTGGTGGACTTTTTAGCCCCAATCGCAGCCAGTGGCTGAATTATCGAGATTTTACAATAATGTTGGGGAACTTTCGGACAGGACTGCAGAATGCAATTTACAATATTATTTAAGGATAAATGCCCCCTGCCACCAATAGCAGATCGCAACACCAGTCCATAATCCTACTCTTATTGACAAGTGTATGTGGGGTCTTTTGAATCCCCTAGTCAGTTGAGAGCGAGATTGATAGACCAGACCAACAGCTTAACATCCCTGTCCACGAATGGTATAGCAAAAGGAGGCTGCACAAAATTAATGTTCAACCCTTGGCAAGGCTGGGAATCGAACCCGGGACCTCATCCTTAGCAGTCAGAGATCTTACCAACTAAGCCAAGCTCGCAAATAATATAAATCAACAGAAATCCACCACTTTCGATCATCATCTACAAATAAGGATTGCTTTGGAAGCTTATTTTGACAAATGTAGTTATCTGGGATTTTCCAGAAATTAGTTAAAAAAAATTGACAGAGGCATCGTTGCCACAGTGCTAAGATCTCTGCCTTGTAGCCACAAGGTCCTAAGTTTAAACCCTGGTTCAGCCAAGGGAAAAGAACATTTGAGTGCCTTTCTTTTCTGCTAAAGTTAACTCAGCTCTCCATCCCTTAGCAGTTGATAAAATGAGTACCACCTGCTGGGGGCTAACCTGCGATGGTTTAGTGTCCCATCCAGGGATAGTCAATTACTCTCATCCACTTAACACCACAGAAACTGAAGATAAGCACTGGCTCCAACTGCCCACTTAGGCTTGTAAAAGGATTTAGCTAGCTTTGCTTAATTAGAAAAAAAATTCCTGAGAACATATAAACCCTATAACAATTAATTTATAAAGTAATAGCCTGATAGGGCTTTACATGATCTGCAGAGGACCTCTCAACCAATGTAAGCAATCACAAGGACTTACCCTGGTGGCATACTTCAGTGAGTTCAGGTTTTCCGCAAAGTCTTCAGCTGCTGGACTTAAACAAGTTATCATAATGGTCCTGGAATTGCCTCCCAGTGAGTCTTTCAGCAGCCTTGTTACCTTACTGTCTCTGTACGGAACATGGGTCACCTGGTTTGATGCAATCACCATGTGAGACAATCATATCATAAGACAATTTTATACATTACCATATACCCAACTAGCGAAAACTGTTTTTCGCGCACTGTGATTGGTTCCCTAAAAAGTGAATATCCAGGATATTCACTGATTAGCGATCGGGAAAAACAAGATGGCGTTGCAGTTTCCAAAAGGTGTCAGCGAAGCTGAAATCTTAGAAATAAATAAAGTATCAGTTCCCGAAAACACAAAAAAGTCAACAAAATTTGGTGTGAACGTTTTTGAGGTAAGTTTTAATCATTGTTTGATTTATGAACAACTTTTTTACAAGTAAAGCGGCAACATGACGCTGTTTATAATTTTCAGGTGTATCTAAATATAAAAACTACCGACTTTAAGATACATAAATAAACAAAATCATTTCATTCTTATAGAGTGGTTTCAATAGCAGAATGAGTTCGAAACAGAAGTGGAAAGAATGCCAAAGAGTGAGCTCAACAAATGTTTAAAATATGCTCGCGGCAGCTTGGCTCTGGATGAAAAAGATATATTTTTTAAAAAACATGTCATGTTTCTCACTGTTGGGTATGTGGTAACGTTATTATTCACCTTAGTGTCGGTGAAAGCTTTCGTGGCTCGGTAAATATCCTTGTTTAGCATATAACCAACCAGCGAATAGTGTTTTTCGCGCGCTCTAATTGGTTCCCTAAAAGGTAGATATCCAGGATATTCACTGATTAGCGACAGGTAAAAACAAGATGGCGTCGCGTTTTCCGAAAGGTGTCAGTGAAGCTGAAATTTTAGAGATAAATGACGAGTCAGTTCCCAAAAACACAAAAAAATCAACAAAATTTGGTGTAAACGTATTTAGAGGTAAGTTTCAATAATCAATGGAGCCGAAACCAATTGTAGAATTGCACACAGTTTAGGTATCCTGCTAATGAACAGTAACTGTTTTGCTATTTATTTTCGGCGACTTATATAGTTTATGTCTGTTCACACATCAATTGTCGAAATGTTTTTCCTCTGTGGTGCGTGCGCAAGCTTCGTATGGAGACCGTAAAGCCCGCCTCAAACGATGAGAAAACTGCCACGCGTGCGCTTGAGAAATTTGCCGCGCGAGCCAAATTGCTCAGCGTGTGCGGGGGGAATTTGGTTCTTTTATATTCCTCGCGAGGCGAAACGCTGATTTTTTTATGTGTTTGAATTTTTTTCCTCGCGTAGCAAAAGTTGCAGCGTCTGCGGATGTCGTGAGCATTTTCCTCAACTGCTTTTGATACACCAACCAATCAAATTCACAGAATAGTGTCACGTGACTGTCAGGAAAAGCGACAACAACAAGAAGAAACATGGCGACGAAGCGGGTGTCAAATTTTGACGCTAGCGGTTTAAAAGGGTGTAGATTTTGCTTAATCATTCATCCAACAATTTTTTGTTCTCGAAAATGCTGAATGTTGTTGAAACCATTTGTGCGGGTCTTTCAACATTATTGCATAAGCGCATGCGGGCAAAGGGCGTTCTCATCTGCGGAAAACAATGGGTCAGGGCCAGGTACTGAGTACCAGACTTCTCGTACAGTTTTGTTGAAACAAAGAATCAGTTTTAATACTATTTTATAACTGCAAAAGCTGGTAGAAATCTGAATTAGTTGTCCGAAAACCGACCAAATCCAAAAACATTTTCCAATTGAAGTCTTCAAACAAACTATAGTAAATAACATTAAATTCATCGCGCTTTTTCCGACCGTCCATGCCCATAATTAAGACGACGCTTAATTATAATAACGGCAATAAATAAGGATGTCTTATGTATTTTAGCATCAAAACGTTCTCCTAATAAACAAAACATAAAAACTCCTACCTCTCAACCATATATATTTTTTTAAAAAAAGACGCAAACCGATTTTAATTTTTGAATTGGTCTGATGTTAAAACGCAAAACCTCTTTAATTTGTGTCATATTCTTGCTATTCCGTACGTTCTAACAGTAAACGTTTGTTTAAAAACACGTTATTTCTGGAAAAAGTATTTCATTTTCCGAACCTGAAAAGTCATCACATTTTGATTTGGGTTAATGACAATGACAGTGAGGTCATGCAAATTCATGGAAATTGGTACAGTTTATATTACCCTGGCCTTGGTACCTAAGGTAACCCCTCTCGGAGCTCTAGTACCCAGGATAAGCTTATATAGGATTGTACAGAAATATCATAAAAAATAAAATAAAAATAGATACCTCGTTTATTTGCACAAATATCTCTAAAACCGCTGTTGCACGTTGAAACTTTTAGCTGAAATTCGTGTGCAACGACGAGCGAGACCAGTTTCACCAAGTGATGTTACACTGTGAAACTTTTGTTTTTTTCGCACAGCGATCGTTCAGTGACAGTTGCAAAAGTAGAAAGCAGTTAGGAGTTTAAAAAACGTACGAACCCTGTCTCGCGACAACTACGTGCTCTTACTTTATTTAATTTGCTTGATGGATTCCAATGTGCAGTTATTGTAATTGCTAATGCATATGCGTCATCATTCTCTTTCCTAAGGTCACTGTAATCTATTATTTACACGTCGATTCCTGTTATCATACCGTCCTTCACTTACACCAAAAATGGCTGGGTACTTTTCACAATGTAAATAGACTCATATTAGCTTTGCCTGTTCGTCTAACGGTATCAGTTTTACGCCACATTGAAATCTTGAATCAGTGTTAGATGAAGCAGTGTTGTACGCGGTACATACCGTCCCCTCCCAGTTGTCGCTCACACGTTCCGCTTCACACACATCAACTACTCTTTGTCCACCCCTTTCACACACCATATCCTGGTAACCTCTCTCCCACACACCAGTCCCTGATCACCCATTAACCTCCTTTCCCTTCCCCCCCCCCCCGTTCAACTCCCCATCCAAAAACACACACGATCGAGTTCTCCGTGAGAAGTAAACTCTACTTGTTTCTTATTGCGAATTTTTGAAGGTTGTAAGCAACAGTTAAATTCCTAAACAAAAAAAGTATGAAGTATTTAACATTCATTTTCAGTTAATATTAAATTTAGTTTTTAAAATATGAAGAAAAAGTGACTAAATTGTTAAAAAGCACGTGCAGACCTAAGTTAAACTAATCACGTGACTTACCAAAATTAAATTCCGTGATAGGGTAAAAGTGAAATGCTAAAATTCCATGACTATCCAGGTTTTCCATGACAGACGTAAAAGAGTTCTGTGAACGAGGACGTGATTCTAACAAGAATTTTCACAGTATGCATTTTCGCGCAAATTGAGGATCCTATAATTGCTTTCTGTTCACAAAGCTGATAAGGAGGTCTTATAAATGATTTTTGTTCTAAATTCTAGTTTTTCAAGAAGTTTCTATCCTCTTCTCTATGACCTTGTTATGAAATAGGACAAACACAGTTAGCATGACGTTCAAGTTTCTTGTTGCCTTGGCAACATAGAAAGCTGGGTTGGGGGTGTTAGAAGTGCTACCCGGAGCAGACGAAAATTGAATTTCGGAGATAAACCCCAAATTTGTTGATTTTAGTTTTTAGATTGCTTGTGCAAAAAAATAAAAAGGTAAACTGTAGAGTTTCTTTGCTTTGCGAAAAACAGGTGTTTTGCCTGTCAAGAAAATTGAAAATAAGATTCTCTTTTAATATAAAGTTTTGAAATTCAATGATTTTTCATAACATTTTCAACGATTTTTCACAATACTTCATGACCGTGCACTGTTCAATTATTTTGCCAAAATAAATAAAAATACCCTCAATTATTTTTTCCCAGGCACGTTAGCCATGATGAAGAAAATGGGAACAGCCATTACTTTGACATATTTATGCTGATCAACGAGGGTTTTTATTTCTTGTTCTTTTTGTACAATACTAGCAAAATTGTACCAATTTTTCACGATTCTAATCGAAATTCCATGACCCTTTTCCCCGAGGGGCAGTAATTTGATTTTAGGAAATGCCCGGGGGCCGGGATTTTGAAAATAAAGGAAGGGGGACCCGGGCATTTGAACAAACAACGAAATTTCAAATTGCATCCCTTTGTTTTCCTATGATGAATTTAAGTGTCTTTAGGCTTTAACCCTTTGATGACGGAATCCTGAATAATTTTTTTTACAGTTATTAAAGCAGTAAAAAAATCAATCAAATTTTGGCATTCAAAACAGCGGTCTTTCATGAAGATTACTGCTGTTACTATACATTAAGGGCT
>JAOCPT020549383.1:0-11189 GCA_026546935.2 Palythoa grandiflora | reverse complement strand
ATATGGAAATATAAGTCAAACCCTAGTTTTCTAAAACATATCAAATAATAAAGTTGATAGGATTCAAAACTGGTTTTCGATTCTAAGTTTTGAGACCTATGACGTAACATGCAAACGAAGAATATAAAAACGGCTTTTAAAATCACATTTCGAAAGACGCAATATTTATTACGAGGTGAGAGAAAAATACAAAAACGGCTTTAAGAATCACAGTTATTCAGTAAATAATTCCTAAGTATAAGAAAAAAAAAGAAAAGGAGAATAAAAGGGGTAAAAAGTAAAAAAAAGCAAAAAAAAAAGTGTTGGTTATAAATTGGCATCTGTGGGGATCGAACTTGGAACACATAGCTCGCAACGATTTACAACCAAAATGAATTAACCCATTGGGCCACGGAGACCAAGCCAAAACAAAACAAGTAGAGAAAATGAAATCCCACATGCATAACCGGAACCAACGGTGCCCTAATATATAAAGTTTAAGCACAGTTATTAAATGAATTCTAGGAATGTAGTATTGCGCAAGAATTGCATTCTCTAGCGGAGAAAAAAAAAACACGGAAGGTAATTTAAAACTGGGCTTGCCCCACAGGCAGCCCAGTAATAAGCCTCGGCAAAATTTACTGGTTCTTATTAAAAAAAGCGCGTATTCGGCAGTAATGTGGTTACCAAAGGTTTTCTTGTAACTAAAGAGCACAAGCCTGGGTCAATCGATACTGAACCTGAGGAATTTTTAACTTTTCAATTTTTATCGGTTTTCACCAGAGACATGTAAAAATTTTTCTCTTTATCATTGGTCTTTGGATTGCTCTGTTTTCTTAAATTCTGGAAGTTGGAATAGCGTTTGGTTGGAGAAGTCTCTGAAACATGAGACGGAATACTCTTTCCGTGAGAAATCTGGGGACTGGGTACTGGTGACGTCTCAGGCCCGGAATTTATTTGTTTGCGCCGTGTTCGGGGGCTTGGTACGGGACGTCGGTGCCGGATGTCAACTGCCGAGAGAGGCCTGCTGCCACATGCACTCGCAATTTGACCTTTTCGCTTTGCTTCAATTAAAGTTGAAGGGTTTAATGGCTGGTATACATTTTCTGCCGAACCATTCACGCCTGGGTCGGTTTTAAGGGAAGCATAAAAATTGTTTTTTCCTGTCAAAGTTTTTCTGTCGATACCTTCAGAAGACTCGAGGACCTGATAAACGTTGTCCTTCTGCAAGATAGAACTGGTTGTATCATCTTCGTTGGCATTTTTACTCTTTTGGCAATTTCTGTCTCTCTTTTCCACTTGTTCTACCGGTTCGTAGTCACCGCTGTCACTGCTGGACAGCGGAAACTGTCGGAATTTCGACTTTTGGGGGACTTCTTCAAAAGCCGACTTTCTGTTGCACTGAGCACTGTTGTTAGTTTTAATATCTGTCTCTTGCGTTTTTGATCTCATTGAGTCTTCCAACACGTGGTATAGTGGTTCCGATTTGAAGACGTCATCTGCGGCAGAGGAAACTGAAGTCTGAAATGCTTTCGGTAAATCTTTCTTGAAATTCCAATTTGGCTCACAAGCCACATCATACAAGAGTTCACTCTCTTCAGTAGAAGAGGAAGAAGTAGAAGAGATTTGCTTTGATAAACTCTTCTTCTTACGCAGTAGTTCCCTAGACATTTTTGGTTTGCTGAAGCTATTCTGCGGAATATCGGCTGAGGAGCCTTGCATCTTTCCTGAAATTTGGAAAAAAATGGGTTCGTGTCATTACACTGTTTATCGACGGTATAACAACAGAGTGGCATAAATATGTTTTGGGCCCAAGTCAGACTTTTTTTTAGCTCAAGCCGTCCTGGAATTTTAATTTTTATACCCTAGAAAACTTTAGAGAACGTGGCGCTGGATTGGCCATGTCCTCAGAATGGAGCCATCTGCCATCCCCAGAGTCGCCATGCACTGGACACCACCTGGGGAATTGTCGATAGGAAGACCAAAAGAAACTTGGCGACGGACTGTGGAAAAGGAGATGCGGGCAAACATTGTCACCTGGAGTGAGCTGAGGAAAAAGGCAAAGGGCAGGAAACAGTGGCGGGCTCTGGTTATGGCCCTATGTGCCCATGGGCACGAACAGGACTGAGTGAATGAGTGAGAAAAGTTCAGGAATTTAATAGGGACCATTAAGCTGCGAGGATGGCGACGCTGATATGGTGACGTGAAGAAACAATAGTAAATACAATAACTGCACGTTGGAACACATCTAGCTGACCACCTGCACGTCGTTGTCGCTAAAAACAGAACGTGAAAAGACCATTTTTGGAGTTCTTGGGACAACGAGGACGTGAAAGCAAAAATAATCGCAGCATTTCTTTGCCTTCAAGGAGAAACATTTGATTGTTTTCTGTTCACCAAGCTTGACGCGGAGAAACTGAAACAAAAAGTTAATGATCCGCAGAAAGAGGAAAAGAGCAAATCAGAAACAAGTTTTTTTGTGAGCTGTCATCGTTGGCGTTGTCGTCCTAGTTGCTTAAGGTCCCTAAAGTTATTCTCAGAGTATGAAACCTAATTTAATATTGTTGCAAAATCATTCATTCTGTTATTGCAAATGTTTTTACTTCTAGCCCTTGAATCAATCGTTCTGACGGCGGATGGTAAGATATCTGGCTCTCAAGTGTGAGGCCCTGGGTTCGATCCCCGGCCTTGCGGAGATTTGAACATTTATGTGGCCTTCTTTCGCCGCACCGTCACTGGAAAGGGAAATTAAGCCGTTGGTATAGTTCCCTAATCTCTCAACTCTTAATAGCACACTCAGTTGTCGATAAGAGTAGGGTTATGGCCCGACATTGTGGTCTGTCCTTGGTTGCAAGGGTCATTTATCTTTAAATAATATTGTAAACTGTGTGATACAGTTCTGTCCTAAAGTCCCCAGCATTTATTGTGAGACCCCACTAATTCAGCCACTGGCTGCAACTGGGGTTAAAAATTGACCAATCGACATTTACTTTTACAGTTTGTGATAACTTACCTTGTTCTTCTTTGCTTTTGCCTTTGCTTTTCTTGGCTATTTCATCGCTTTCGTCAAAAGCTTGGTTACTAATTCCATTGTGATTATAGTTTGTGAAAGCTTGTTTACTGGTGACGTCAGTCTGGGCGTAGAATTCGGCATCACCTGCAGAACCGTTTTCAACAAAAGGTGCGGATGTGTTGACCTTCTGACGCTCATGACCTATGCACAACAATTAACCACACGGTTAGTTTGCGAGCTATTTTGCAAAGATTAACGATTCGCGGGGTGGTCTGCTGGGTGTATGGCAAGGATAACTCAAATATGATCTCAATTCCTCACGAAGAGGGACTGCTATCGTGTAGGTTGTGATGTTGTGCATGCAGCAGAACAACATAGCACAGAACACCTCCTAAAAGCCCAGTTGGAGCTAATTGGGGTAAGGTGGTCCTCACAAATTATCAAGTGAGAACACTTAAGCCGCCGTTACTAGTACACGTTGAAACTTTAGCTGGAACTTGTGTGCAACAACGATGCGAAACAAGTTCATGCACCAGGCGTTGCACAGTGTAACATATTCGGTTTCGTGAAACTTTTTTGAATTTCCGTTGCGAGACAGGCTTCACGAAAAGTTGAACTGCTTTCTACTTTTGCAACAGTCACAGCGATCGCTGCAGCGAAAAAAAACTTGTCTCGCTCGTTGTTGCACACGAGTTTCAGCTAAAAGTTTTAACGTGTAACAGCGACTTTATAACAGAAAAAGTAAATATCATTTTAACAAACCTGCAATTACAGGGTTGCAGCCATTAGATCTGTAAGAGAGACTCAAATGTTAACCATACTCAAATGCATCATAACCTTTCGTACTAAAATCTACATATTCTATGAAATAGGTTGTGTTATAATAACAAATGCCGCGCAAACTCCAGAAACGATTTTCAATTGCGCCTTACAATAACTCAAGTAAAAAGTGACATACAAGTACAAAAATATTTACAAAATACATACGAAACAAATTCCGGGAAATGAATAAAAATTCCCAAGAATGTTAGGCAAACAACGTCGTTGTTGATTCATCATTTAAACCTCAGTAAAAAAGTGTAGTTTAACAATCGGCCATTTTTCAAATAATGGACTTGAATTGTTTGGCTTTCCTTTGGCATACAAATATTTCTATGCAAAATCGTTTAAATATTTGACTGGAAAACGATTTGAGAAACGGTTTGTTTCGAATCTTATTGATCTAGATAGACGGCTACAGTTTTAGTTGCTACTCAAGGCTTCATTTCATGAACTATTGAATATGACTGTGGCAACTGTGGAGTACCTCCTAGGGCAAAATGATACACAAATTTTCTTAATAATTGAACTGGAAATCTTATGTTTTTGAGAATGAATAACACTTTATTTTTAATTAACACAATTGGCGCTGTGTAACAAGGCCTTAATTCTTGTTGCTGTGTACATGCAGAGGTTTAAATCTGCCTCGGGTAAAGGGTTCAAACCAGAAGCCGATTCAACCTAGTTGAGTGAGAATTGGGCACTCGCTACAAGTTTTATTTTGTATGTAAACACGATCTGGGGTTGAACCGGTTTGACATGAAAATGACGGACGATAGCTTCAAACACGCTTTACTCATTAACGACATCAAAGTAGTACCAAATGAGAAAGCCAAACTACCTGCTGCTGGAGAGAAACAATAGAAGCCAATAACGAGGCGAAAATGTCCAATACTTTTTCTGTTTCTATTGTATTCTATCTTGCGCATCAATTTCTACAAAACCCAGCATGCACCTGGCTTTATCAGTCGCACCACCAGTTTTGCATGTACACCAAATGCAAAGTTAAACCTCTTGTCTAGGCAGTGCTAGGCTGAGTCGGTTGGCAGTTCAACTTGGCACATGTAAGCAGGCCCAAAGTCATAATGAGTTTACACTTCCATTTATATATATTATAAAGGATTACACGAACATGAATGTAGAAAGGAAGGCTTTTTCGTTTGGCAAGGTAAAAAGAGGGGGAATGGATGAGTTGAAGGGTTTATAGAGATAACGCAACAAATTAGATGATTTGGATCATGATCTCTGGACGAAGTTACCAAAACGTTGGTAAAAGAAAACAAAATCGGAATGAGCCGTAAAGTGTATCGCAAGCTAAATAAAAGCGGCGGCGTGGTTGGCGCAGTGCTAAGATCTCTGCCTTCGAACCATAAGGCCCCAGGTTCAACACCCAGCTCAGCCGAGTGTTGAACATTTGTGTGGCCTTCTTTTCCGCCAAAGTGGACTCAGCTTTCCATCCTCCCGAGGTCGGTAAAATGAGTACCAGCTTCTGCTGGGGGCTAACCTGCGATGGATTAGTGTCCCAGCCAGGGGGAGTCAATGACTCTCATCCGGCTCCAATGGGTATATCGCAAACAGCAGGAAAACTATTCCGTTCAGATAAGCATTTTGTAAATTTTTTATCATATAAACACCAATGACGCACTATGTGAGCTTTCGCACGAAAATCGGATATTGTCAAACGTAAAAATACCACTATTGCTATGGTAAAATATAAAAATCACGCTTTTGGCAGCGGCGCCGTTATCAAATTCATTTGTGTTATCATGATAAATAGAACATTACGTGGCAACTGGAGATACGAAATTTTGTCTTCTAGTCATCGTTCAGCTTCACTCACTCGTGAAAGATTTTTCAACATTCGAAGAGAAATTTCGTATCTCCTCGCGGACATGTATATCCTCTATTTCAATATTCTCAACAGCTTATTTGTTATTAACATAGTAAGCAACATTTACAACGTCAACTTTGTCTAAACTCCATCGATAAAACCTGTTAATTACCACTAACCTGGATAGCATGGCTAGTTCTATTTCTTCCTTCAGTGATTTGGGCATCTTCGAATTTGCTCTCTTGAACCTGAGGTAGATTGCAAAGTTTAACAGCCATCCATTCATCCATTCATCCATCCACCCCTCCATCCATCCATCTACCCACCCACCCATCCATCCACCAACCCATCCATCCATGAATCCACCCACCCATCCATCCATCCATCCATCCACCCACCCATCTATCCATCCATGTACATATAAAGACTTTATTTCAACTCGAATTATCAGATTAGCTCCATTTAGCTAATATCTTCGAGAAACGAAACAAAAATTCATAAAACGATCAAATTATCATACTCTACTTACTCGAATAAGCGCTGAAACTGACAAAAGCAAAGGTGAAACGAATCAAACCAAGTAATCTTAACTGTGGGAATTTATTACAATGTTTGACAGCATTTTTCAGTTCAAGCTGCGTCTTTAAGTCTAAGTTAAGTCTTCCTTTATATCACTAGATTGGTCAATTAATGTTGGCGTTTGCTACTTCAGGGACGGAACAAAATGTAAATTTGAACAATAAATGTTCAATGAGAGAAAAAAGCTGTCATCTAATGCTTCATTGAAAACC
Organism: Palythoa grandiflora; assembly: GCA_026546935.2. Taxonomy (NCBI): domain Eukaryota; kingdom Metazoa; phylum Cnidaria; class Anthozoa; order Zoantharia; family Sphenopidae; genus Palythoa; species Palythoa grandiflora. The sequence goes on along the minus strand of JAOCPT020549383.1, from coordinate 4,756 downwards.
TTACTTTTCAAATAAGCACCACCTTCTAAAAAGCGCCGCACCGAAATGTCCGAAAGTGAAATAAATACGATATAATTAACAATTCGATAATAAGAACGCTAATATACTAAAAGTTGAATTCCTTTATGCCTATCTTGAAATCCTTAAATAATGTTATTTTTCATACTGTCTTGGAACGAGTTCAAGATTTTTGCAGCTCTGCATCGATTGCGCTCATGACCATAATTTGTTATTCTTGGTATGGTTAAGGTTAGTATGTTATTTCCTACTAATGAGTAACAGACATTTACTTAACCCTTTCAGCCTCAAGCAATTTATCAAAATCTAGCTTCTCCTTACATAACTCAAACAAAATAATACATTTGGTCAAGAGAAATAAGGAATTGATCAACTGAAATAAGCTGTGGAAGTTGTAAAGCCAATTTCTCCCAAAGTACTTATGTAGAAAGTATGAAGCTCAGTTGGGAGAATTTATTAACACGTCATTTGTCGTGTTTGCGGGTTAAACAGAGGATACTGACCTCTTTTTTCTCCTGGTGCTGAAAACGCAACACGTGACTACAACAACCATCAATAAAAGGCTACAGACTGCTATCACTGCGTACACCCACGTGGTGATAGAAACTCCTGATAAACAAAACACAGAAAAATTTTTAAAAAAGATTTATTCTGTTTTGACTTTTATCATACTTGGCGGGCATTTAATTCTAACAGGTTTAGAGATGGGCAACAATCTAAACTTTTATTTTAGTAGGGAGGAAGAAGCTACTACGTTTTTGCTATGTGAAGCTTGTTCTTCACCTTCCCCCTTGTGATAAATATGGCACATGTATTTTTTGCAAACGAGCATGAAGACACAATGGATCATTTATTAGCTTCGTGTAAATGCACTACCCAGTTTTGGGAAGATGTTACTAGTTGGCTCGAACAGTACAAAATTAAAGAGAAACTAGACGCCGTAAAGGCTTTTACTCGGGCTATGCTTAAGCTTGGAACCTCAGAAATGTATACGATCTATAATGCGTGTTTTAATTTTGTCATAGTTCGAGAAAGAATTTCGAAGTTAAATTACTTTCATTCAACTTCAAGTTCGCACACAAAATTCTCGAAACAAACACAATTTTACCAAATCACAACCAATCATCGTCACACCGCTGACCGACTCAAGTAGCTATACTAACTCAGGTTTACACGTTTGTCGATACGTCGATAGATAGGATACGCATGCGCAGACCTAGACTCGGCCTACCACAGGTAGCCCGAGTAATTAATGAATTTGGAATATTATTCGACGTACTAAATTGTATGGCCTTTTTTCTGCCAACCCTTTAACGAATCGTGTGATTTAAGTTTCTATCCGAAGCATTGTAAATAGTAAAGAGGGGTGGAAGCTGACGTAAAAGAGGCCAAAGATGCCTTGAAAATATTACGGCGTTTGTCTATCCCAACAAATAAACAAGTTGGCCTATAGCAGTTGAACTACCTAGATGTTTACAAACTTCGTCTGTTCAGAAAAAAAATGTTTACACTTCTAAGTCCTAGTTAATGAATGAGTTTTTTCCTATTCAAATCTGGCTGGAATGGAATTCTCACCTTGAGCTGCGCTTTCTTTTTTTGTACCGTTGACCAAACTACCACCCGCAACATCTGTTGTTGGAAAAATGATGGAGTAAGTTGGTTGTGCTGAAGTCCAAACTGTCCGAGGGTTTTCCCGTGATGCTGGTGTAACTGCCTTTGTGATTCTAATTAACGAGACCGCTGACTGCGGCAGTGTTGACGGCGCAGCTGTTTTCAGCCATACCGTATTTGGAATTAGTGCTGAAGGCGAAGTTAAGGAGTAGGTGGGAAGGGACATTTCGACAGTTGAAAAAGGACCAGCACACCTTGAAACGGTTGGTTCTGTAATGAGATATGGAGACAATGATCGAACATTTAAAAAAACGCGTAAAGCAAATAAATTGTTGCTGTTGACTGTCAACTTTCCATTCCGTCTGAGACAACAAAAGAAAGAAAAATTCTAAAGCGTGTTTACCATTTTATTCCAATAAGTACAAGATCCTTTTTTGCTTCCTAACTAGATTATAAGATACTCTTTTACTCTATAACTGCAATTAGGATCCTATCTTACTCCCAAACTGGATTTAGGACCCTCTTTCACTATCTCACTGGATTCAGGACCCTCTTTTACTCCCTAACTGGATTTAGAATCCTCTTTTACTCCCTCACTGCATTTAGGATCCTCTTTTACTCCCTCACTGCATTTAGGATCCTCTTTTACTCCCTCACTGGATTTAGAATCCTCTTTTACTCCCTCACTGTATTTAGGATCCTCTTTTACTCCCTCACTGCATTTAGGATCCTCTATTACTCCCTCACTGGATTTAGGATCCTCTTTTACTCCCTAACTGGATTTAAGACCCTCTTTTACTCCCTAACTGGATTTAGGATCCTCTTTTACTCACTAACTTCATTTGGGATCCTCATTTACTACCTAACTGCATTTAGGATTCTCTTTTACTCTCTAACTTCATTTGGTATCCTCATTTACTACCTAACTACATTTAGGATTCTCTTTTACTCCCTTACTGGATAATAAGAACCTCTTTTACTCTCTAACGTCCCAGATCTCGGCGTAAAGGCTGCTTATCGTGAGGGAGGAAAACGAGAGTGCCCGGAGAAAAAAACTCTCAAAGTCAGGTAGAGATCAACCAAATATTAGCCCACATGCGAAGCCCGAGGTTTAAATTCAGTCTGTAGAGTTGGGAGGCGCGTATACAACCACTTGGCCTTCCCGGCTGACTCCCCTATTGTTCCTTTCCTTTCCTTTTAATTTTTCATTTCCATTTTTACCAGAATATGCCTTGTGAAAAATAATTATGTGTGCCCAAATATCTTCTTCAGTATCAATTTAGAAGGTACATAGGAATTGATGTGGGTTTAACAGCATGATGTATAAAAAATCTCAGGTGGTTTTATGGAACATCAAAAATTTATTACGATTCGTAAAATAAATTTAGTTGATGAAACTATAGTTACCCCCTTACTAGTCACTTCAAAAAAGCACTCGCGAAAAAGAAACTTGCGAATTTTCCCAAATATTGTTTCCTAATCGTAGTCGTAATCATACTCGTGATCTTAATTGTAGTGTAATCGTAATCAAAAGATTTGATTTCTTTTTTCTGCACTGTGTAGGTTATATAATTTCCTTCGCAACTCTTCCGCGAGCCAGCTAACGGCTGCTCACCCGAGTAGAACATTCTTTCTCCAAATTGACCAATCACAGTAATACTTCCATATTTCGAAAATCTGGATAGACCATTAATGCTTGTTTGAACACGGAACTGTTATCAATAATCCCTGTTTTTATTGGTAAGCAAAAACAAAAGGAAAAGGAGTGTTTTTCTCGAGTAAACAACCGCTAGTTTGCTGGCAGAGCTAGACAAATAACAGCTGCAAGACATCATGAGTTCCTCTTTTTGTTTGTGCCATTCAGGCCTAAAAAATTTTAAAATTATTAAAAACTTGTAAAAAACTTGTAAAAAATGTGTTATAAAATCCTGCTAAAACGTTTTCGGAGATACTCTCCTTCCTCAGTACACAAACAAATACAGGAACTCATGATATCGTATACGGCCTACGGAGATATTTTAACTCTTGCACAGGAGGTACAAGAATATTCATCAGCTGCAAGAGAAACTATAGGCTGTGCTGTTTCACAATTATTCTTTTTTAGTCTTAATGCTTTGACTTTAAAGTGTCCTCCTCGATCTCTTTGCCTAATCTTACCTTCAACAACTGTTAGTACAGTATCATCCTCTCTTTGCCTAATCTTACCTTCAACAACGGTTAGTACAGTATCATCCTCTCTTTGCCTAATCTTACCTTCAACAACAGTTAGTACAGTGTCATCCTCTCTTTGCCTAATCTTACCTTCAACAACGGTTAGTACAGTATCACTGACTTCCACTCCATGTGTTCCAGCAAACACTTGATATATTCCTGAGTCATGTAGAGTCGCATTTCGTATCATCAACGATCCATTTTTGTAAACAGTCAAACGAGAACTCTTCAACCTTCTGACTTTCTTTGCATTTTTATACCACGTCAATTTGCCGCTTGTAGCGTAACATGGTAACAAGATGTCATTTCCACTGCAACGTTTAATCTCCACGGGAAGTCGAGTATCAAAACGAGGAATCTCTGTTACAAAATGAAGCATAGTTCTTATTTAATATACTAAGGCTCCCTAAGCTCAACGTTTTAGATTTGTAACTGAATCACTGCAACGCATACCTTAAACCAAAAACCGTTATCTTACTTAGTGACGGCGTTCTGTCTTTGCAAAGAGCAGTAGATAAGTGAATATGAAACACTTTTCATGGCGTTAATAATTTCATTGAAGTACAGTTGACTCCCGATAACTCAAACCTTCAGGGGAAATAGAAAAAGGTTCGAGTTATCTGGAGTTCGAGTTACCGGGAGTTGAGAATAAGTTACCGGAAAAACGATGATCCTGTGCACTTCTATTCATACAATGTACATTTTGCAAAGACAATTTTCTATTTTTTGCGTGCCGATAAGAAGAACAACTGCACTGTCATCGTTACTGGCAGGCAGTTAAACCCGGAGATGGGGAAGGTATGCAAGTGACGAAGTGACATGCACGCTGCACTTCAAGGAGTAACGTTCTTGTTACGTTCAAGTAAACACTCGTTGATCCGTCAGCAGGACAGCCGATCAATTGTATTGAGCAGAG
>JAOCPT020549328.1:0-11190 GCA_026546935.2 Palythoa grandiflora | reverse complement strand
AGTAAGACACACGCTGTGTCAATCCACAGCCCTGAAGAGAACGAGTTTATACATAAGAAACTCAAATATTATTCAAGGATTTGGCTTGGATTTAAAGGAGGGCCGCATCGATGGGCTGATGGTTCTTATGTGAGCTATACCAACTGGGCTAAGAAACAACCTACCAGTCAATATTATTTTTCTGCATACATGACGTCGAATGGACAATGGATAGCATCATTCGCACGTGGACCTCTAGAACTGTTCTACATCTGCAAGTATTTCCAGAAAGGTACTGTTTTGATTGTTACCAGCGTTCATTACGTATAATACGCGTCATTTGGGGTTTTCATCGCGCGCGCGCCAAAGTGCTGTATGCCATAAATCCTTTCATTGATATCTAATGTGCCAGTCAATTCCAGCCGCGAGCATCCCTCCCCCTAGCACCTCCCCCCCCCGGGCAAACCCCGGGCATTCGAAAAAAATTGTTAAATACCCGGCCCTGCGGGCAATTTTCGTTGGCAAATGCCCCGCCATCCGTTCCTACCATGATGGTCAAATGCCCGGCCCCCAGTCCAACAGACCAATATTCAAAAATAGTAGTTCTCATTCTTAATAAACGCAATTGTTTCGCCTCAATAAAACTGCATAAAACAACGATAATTCAGAGGAAACTGTCCGTCCGACCTGTCACTTATATTATTATGTTAATCACAATTTCCGCAAGGAGTGGAAATGATTTGAGACTTTGCTCCTAGAATGTGCAAGTATGGCGGTTTAGAAACGATTTTAATCAAAATGGCATGTTCCATATTATGAGGCAAGTTTTTTGTTGTTTGCAAATGCCCGGGGGGCCGGGACACTATTAACTGACAAATGCCCGGCCCTGTGGGACTCATCTTATATCAAATGCCCGGGGTTTGCTTTTGTGGAGTTACAACAACAAACAGTTCTCGGGCAATTCGCAAAAAAATCAGCTAATACTAATAGCGACAAAATAAGATATTACAATCAAGTTTTCAAGCTCAAGACCTATGCAAAAATCGCATAAAACTATTGGTTCGGCGCCCAGGCCGCTACATGGAACCGAGGTCGCGGTTCATCGAAGAAAAACGACGCAGCTCAATGATGTCAGACCACAGAGATTTTAAAGGTGCGCTGTATTCATCACATCGTTCATGTTGCTTGGTTTTGTTCATCTCCGTCAAACAACGCGACTTCTATGTAGAGAATTGTGGTGAAAGGGGAACCAATTTTTTAGCGCAATGATTCAGAATTCATTTTAAAAGAATATCGACATTCATGATTCATTTAATAGCCATCTCTCGTAATTCGGTATTCCTAAGTTTTAAACACGAAAATTTATGATTCCTTCTAATTTAACCACTGTTATTCATGATTCCTCTTTCACCCAAGATGGAGCCGAAGATTTGCTGCCTGCTTCCATTCACGTTTTTATTTTTTTGTTACTTATCTCTATTTGCTTTTTATTTATCCCCCCCCCCCCAGTTTGCTTTTGTTATTTTATTTCAGCATTATCACCAAATTCTGTACGGCCTAGTCATTACTTACACTTCAGTGCGTTTTTGTCTTAGTTATTGTATTTCTGCAGTTCACTACTCCATATTTGCATATGATCATATTCTAGTTGCATTTTTTCCGCCAGTTTACTTGACGATGTCGTTGTGATAATGACAAAACGTAGCTTTTTATTGTTAGTTTGTATTTTGAAATGTGTACCTAAACAATAGCAACTTTAATTAGGATATCTACTCTGTTTTCACATCACATGCTAAACCTCGTCAGCCTCAAAGCACATGACTTTCGAGTTTCGGTTTTCCGCTTACGATGCAACCGGAATTTGATTTTTGGATTTTGAGTGAGTCATGCAGTTGAGCTCGCTCTCGATGTATGTACGAGTTACGTTTTAGCTTTTACTTCCTCAAAAATATTGAAACCGAACATTTTAAGGTAAGTTCGGTCTAGTTCTCATTAGCATTATAAAACAATCGTAAAATTTTTCAAAAAGATTAATTTTCTGTAGTTTTTTTTTTAAAGATATTGATAACAGTTGCAATATAATCACAAAACCCATTCATACAACTCAGTCTTTCTATTTCAGACACAGTTTGATAATTCAATGTGACAGCTTGATATCATTGTTGCCGAATTCTAGATCTTTTAATCCTTTAATTTTGCGAGGGAGACAACACGATCAGATTTTAGCAAAGTGGAAGAAATGACTTCTGCTCACAGACACGAGATCGATTTGTTGGTCTGAGTTCCCGACTGTGAATGGGTCCCTCAAAAACTCATATTATTTAAACGTTAAATACCTAACGCAGTTTTTTCTTTCTTTTTTTCTGGTTTAAGTTTATTTGTGTAACGAATTTTTTACTAATTATCACTGAATCAAAATTTTAAATTTGTGTACGAGAACATATTTACACCAACGCATATGATGTTGGGCAAGCACTGCATTCGTTACGTAACCGTAGTCAGTATTTTAAAATTATATTCAAATTAAGTTTGGATGTACTATTTTGTACTATAGCTATAGATTTTTTTTCCTGACAATTTGGTTAGTATTTCACTCCATTGCAGCACAAAATATTTTAATCGGGGTTGTTTTCTTACGTGTTCTAAAACTTAATTGATAACAAAAGCATCTCAATTCAAATTACCTTTTTTATATTTGCCAAGGGCCCATCGTATCATTTTGGTAGATTAAATGGCTTTTAACATTATATAAATGAATCAGAAACAAAAATACCTATTCCTTTTCTTGGAGCTCACGCGAACGATCATTAATTTACGGCTTCCAAGCAAACTAAGATTTCCCAATGCTCTGTAATTTATTTTAATATTTGGATGTAATATTAAGTTTTTTTTATTCAAAAGCTAAATTAGGATCTCCCAATTTAAGTTAAGAATTGAATGGATTTACTTCCTCGAATCATGAGAAATATTAATTAAAAAAGATAAAAAATATATAATTGTGTCAAAAACATCTTTAAATATAATATGTAGATTTAAAATGTTTTTTTTTTAAATCACATAAGAAAATAATAAAAATAGAATAAACAAAAGGAAATGAATCTATAAGTGTATTTAGAAAGCGTTATTTGGCTAGTATACGTATAATTTTTTGAAAATAGAAATTGCTATAAAATGATTCAGTTTCAATGTTTTGGAGATTTTGAAAAATCCCAGATTTTCAGTTAATTTGTCTGTAACTGAAAATGATGTTCTCCCAACCGAATTTTCTCTTGGAAATATTTCGACCACCATATGACATGTACAACCTCGAGTTTGTTCCAGGGCTTTTCCCTAGTTTTTGGGTGGGCCATGGAATCAAAGCCCTGGGAACTAGGTTGTGACGTGACGTATTCATTGCTGTTAGTCATTTGTAACTCATGATAATTTTTCTTTTGGGTGAAAAGACTGCCCAAACTTCAGTTTTTAAAAACTGATAAGATATAAAAGCTGAGGTCTTAAGTGACTTGAAACAAAGAAAAATTTACGCAAATATGAGCAAGGCAGAAAGTCAAGTAAGCTAAGGAAGTTGGCACATTAGATTGGCCAGAGCGAAATAACCCTCCAAAATTCCGTACGTTTCTTTAATTTTATTATAATTTTCACTTGCAGACTTAAAAAACGGTAATTTTATAAATTAAAATGCGGAAATTTTTAATTTGGAAAGAATTTTGAAATTTTGTAATAAACGGTAAAGCTTTACTGAACGTAAAACGAAAATGTGGGAAGACGGACCAGTGTCCGGAAACTGCGATGTAAAAACATACATTGAAAACATTGCAAATAGCGAAATAGGGATTTGTGTTCTAATGTGCTTACAAAAAGCTTTCAATTAAATATTTGAATTTGTCGTCCATTCTTAGCAAGTTGTATTTGCTTTTTTAGTTTCGAGACAAGACGTGCCGCAATTAAGGCACAAACCACATGATATGTCCATGTTTGTTCAGTCAAAATCATAGCGGTGTATCAAAGAACATGGTAAAAGGTTGTTTGCAAAAATCGATCAACTTACCCAACAGCAAATAACGCTCTTCCCATTGAACGATATGTTTTTAATTGCTTTCTTTTATTTCAAGACCTTTCGCAATCCTCAATAAACTTACGAATCGTACTACGTGAAAAAAAGATAACCAACACAAACTGTTTTGAACTAGAAGTACTTTATGGCATACTCAAGTAAGCAGCTATGTATATCACATAAAGAGTTAACGTATAACATAAACTCACTCAGATTCTAAAGCAAAATAATTTCAGACAGGTAAGATTTTCCTGAGATCACAGAATATGAAAAGAATCACGTTCTGCTTGGTTTTGTAACGATATTAATTGTATTATTAATTATGGTAAAGTCTTTACAAAAATTAAATGTCCGGCATTTAAATGTACTACTCAGTAATTCTGGACTTCGTTTAACAAAACTTAATTTTTTGCAAATTTGTTTTTACTTCAGTTTCAGGATACAAGATTTAAAAATTCCGAGACCGATCAGGTTTTGAATTCAGAGTTACGCAAAGACATACTGGTGCTTTATTATTCAATCCAACTAAGACCCGTCATTATTTTCCAGTGATAAACTTTCAAGGATGTGAAAAAGCATTTGCATAAAAAATTAGATGATGCAACTATATGTAGAAAGATTTCAGGCGCCGAATAAAATAATTGCTGCAGTTTGAATCACGTAATCGGCTCACTGAAAATGGTGAGTATACGAGATAAAACCCAGCATTAAACATAAACAACGATATTGATGCAATTTTGGTCGAGGACAAAAGACTGAAGAAGTGAGGAGATTAAATCTTTTTTTCCCATTTCGGAAATGAATAATGAATAGTTAAACTGAAAACAGGGGCCTTTATTAACTTTTTAATCAGGGTAACAAATTGACTTTCCGCGTTGGTGATTCACACTGTTTTAGTTTTGAATTTTCAGTGTCTTTATTACGGATGGTATATGTCATATTATGTACCAAATGGTCGCATGGTTTTTATTACAAACAACTTTTTTATTTCGGAACCATAACTTTTTTAGTTACTCGCTTTTTATTTTCAATTCATTTCTTTTATAATTTTTAAGTTTGCATGTTTTAACTAAATTTTCCAGGTTTGGGTAAATTTTCTCTGCAAAATATATTCTAATCCCTCTTCCTCTAGCTCAACCTATACGCATTCTGCAATCGCTATCTCTCGTAACAATGAATTATGTTTTCATATTTTGTTTTTTTAATACTCATGAACAACAGAGAAAGTTTACATATGTATGCCAAAATAATAAAATCGCTCATTTAGCATTCCACATCGTGGCTATTCTATGCTAATGAGCTCAACGAGGTCGGACCGAAAGCATCTATAAAGAATCAAGATTGTTAAAAAAAGGGAACAAAGTACAAATCATTTTTTTGACAACCGAGTTGTTACTATATACAGATGTTACTAAATACAGATATTTCCTCATCCCGTCAATTTTCTTCCATGTTCTTAATTCCCCTCTCCCTATCCCCAGGAAAAACTTTCATAACAGTCTTCCTTTCATAAACAGGTCAATGATATCATTGCGTAAATCAACATGTAGACGATGTACTGAGTGAGACATTTTATTTTTACTCAATGAAAATTTTTTCAACTTTGTTTCCAAAACTAAAAACAAAGAACGGTATGACTGATAATGATGTTTGGTAATTTTTTTCTCAGTATCATATAACCACAAAAACAGAGTTACTATGTAGCTTTTAAAAACACTTTAGAACCACAAAAAATTGAGAAATAAGCGGATACGTGATTGTTTAAAATCAGACGGCCCTGGCTTTTCCGTATTTTTGTACCGTGAACAAAATTTGGGCTACTATACTCATTTATTAATTTCACATCCATAAAGTTATTTCGTTTAAACGGTTTTCTTAATGATTCGGTTTTTAAAGAAATATAAACGCTTGTATGAAGCCTTGTACCGACTGAATGACTGAGTCTTTTATTTGTTGAAGGCTGAAAATGGATATAATTTTGCACGTCAAAAATGAAAGAAAATATATAGCAGATTTTCGCGACATGAAATCTTTTTGAACACAATTTAGCAGAATAATTCACAGTACAACTGAATGTTTGAAATTTTAATTACTACACAAGGTTTGATATTGGATGACAAACGAGTGTGAGTGTAATAATCTAAGGTTAACACATTGTTATTATTGCGGTTATTGTTTGTTTTACGTCGACCACGATTAAACTTTAAGTAATGAGACCTAAAAATCTGAAAACTGAAATTCATTTGGCGGAGTAATCATCATGAATAATCATGTTTTGTCAATCTAGAACTTTTCATTTCATTATTTTTTTAAGGCTCAGTAACTTATATATAAAGAAACATGCTTGTATTTTTTTATAAGAATTTATTGTTTGTAAGTGACCAACGTAACGTTATACAATCTTATTCCATAGTAGCGGAACGGATACTCAAATCCACGCTATAAACTCGCCCAATCGTAAACAAACGTTGTGCTGGTGCTATTGGCTAAAAAACTTGATTGAATGACGTCAATCGTTTGTTATAGATCTTTCATACGAAGCAAGCCACTCAATTATTACTTTAACTTACGTTTTCATCTTCGAGTGCTGCATGCAGATAGGATCAGACGATTGAAAATCACGCGGCGCGGATCAGGGTATATCGGCCCAACCACAGTATCCAGTTCCACTGGCAAATTTTAAAAGAACGAAAGAAGATTCTGATTCAAGGCTTTTAAGGTAAAACAATCAAAGGTCATAAGTTTTGTTTTATCAATTGCCTGTAATCCCGGTAGTTCCACGGAACCATTGACTCGAACTCCTTTCAGTTACCAAGTTAATAAATTTGAAGACATAAATCTTTTCGTTCCTTGAACAGATTTATATTATTACTTACCTTTGAAAATCTTCCCAGTTCTTTGCGAGCTTATATGCTTTGTTGTTACTGAATATTCTAAACATATATAATAGATAACCTTATGCATTTTAAACCACTGAATTTAATATGTAAATCAGTTCTTCGTGGACTGGTACAGAAGTGAGAGAAACAATTCCCAAAATTATTGCTTTTTATTAATCACAGCCCATGTTTCAATCATGAAATAACAATTTTGGAAAACTTTTTTGTAGTTAGCAACGGGGAGAGAGCAGCACTTATGCTCCTCGAAATATTTTACTAACTAGATTTTTTTTACTACGACAAAACCGTTCGTAGTAAACATTCATTCGCCTTATCACTGAAGACAGCTGATTCGGTCCTGAGATCGAGGCTGATCGGATAAGGTACGCCGAGCAAACTCGAGTATTTTCTTAATTTCTGGAGGTAATTTTCCATGGTTTTGCAGCTATGATATAAACTACATCAATGTGATTCAGTTATCTTAAATTCTATGCTAAAGGAAGCGCTTGACAACAAATATAGACTGCTGTCAATAGCTGGCGATAAGAAGTGGTTGTCAACGCGCTAAATTTATTGCATTCACAATTTTATCTGTTCTTTTGTAGATTGAATAAAAACAAAATGACATATCATTTTACGTTAATGTAGTTCATTTCCAACGCAAAAATACAGGCCAGAGTAATAATTTCTTTACTTTGCTAAACAAGAATTTTTTTCGATAAAGCGAAGGTAAGTTTGTCACCTCGTGACCGTAACGATATTCTGTTTTTGAAAGTTTATGGCAATAATTTAAATGCGACACTTTAGCGGTTCGTCAAAAGATTAATCTTCCGGACTGAAAAATGGCAAAAATTCCCGAAGGATTTGAGCATTATTTGTTTCAAATTGATATAGAAAAAATATTTTTAGCAAAACCTAACTGTATTCTTCTAAATTTTTACTACCCTCGCACGGTTTAGTCGGAAATTAAAAAAAAATCAGCCGTCGAGTGACATATAAACTGATACTACTTTACTTTAGTTTTAGAAACGAAAAGGAAGTTGAACTATCGGTTGTGATTAGTAGTGTTCCAAAACACTGGTTTGAAAATATCAGTAATTCAGTTGGAAATAAGGAAGAGAGTAATAGCTAGCGGCAAACCTTTAAAAGTTTAATATAATACAGATAGGGGGAATTTGAGTTTTGAGAAATGAGATTAATGTCAATAATAACCAAATCTGAATAATTAGAATACCAAACATATCAACTTAGGGAAATGAGAATTTATGACAGAAACCAATAAAGTCTTTGAACAAATATCACTTTCAGAAGTCTGTCAATTCGCTAAACCGTCTAATTACTTGTGTTTCCTATACCATTTTGTTAGAAAACCGTTTGCAGTTTATAATCGAACGTGAAACGGAAATTGTTTCCAAATCCTTTTGTGATATTTACAGCCAAGGAAGTCTAAAAGAGTGATATCAAATATAGATAAGGAAATCGCTGATTCAAAGTAGTTATTTTCATTAAACATTGCACATTGTACAATATTTCCTAAAACATCATTGCTACTAGTAATTAACCCTTAAACTTTACAAAACTTTTTCTATTTCGGTGACCAACTTGAATAGCGGGTAATTGAGCCAAAGCCATCATACACAAATGTGCCCACGCTTTACATCAAAGCTTACGACAGTTACGTGTAAGTTAACACGCTTTTTTTAAGAACCACTGAGCCTGAGGTTTTGCCAAAGCTCATTGATGATGATTTTTAGCGACTTCAGACTCAATTTGTTGTTATCATCTGATCATTTTCTTTTTGTGAACGGTTTTTCCTTAAAAAAAACTAACTGAATAGAAACGGGGAATTGAAAAAAGCGAAACGCCTCGCGCCACATGAATTTAGAGACGCACCATCTTCATTGTGTATCATGAGAGCTCAGACAACACTAAATCTTTTTGTGTTTTACGCCGTGTTGATAAGTTTATTTAAGAGTTTGAGTCATATTTCTACCTGTCTGAACTTGTTCTAAAATTGGTCTTAAATTTTGGCCAATTTGAGCCTTGCTGTTCTTATAGTTATAAAGTTGTTCCTACAAAACCATAAGATGTTGTAAATGGTGTATGCTGTGTCAGCAGAACGGTGTAAAGATTTTGAGATCAGATAAATTGAAAATCTATCCTTACAGAGCTAGAACAAATATATCTTAATCAAAAGTTGGTTTAGTGTCCGATTGAGTCATTTAAGATGTCATGAAGTATTCAACATTCAAGTATTCAGTTTGGGAGTGAATTACGAAGAGTGCCAAAATTTACATTACAAAGAATGTTGTTGATATAATGTCCGCAACACAGAGTGGCAGTAACATAAAACATTTTTATTTTAAGGCCGGTTGTCACTTACGGTACATTTATGAGTTTCATATGGGTTCATAGCTATCCACTTTTGACTATTTTATGCACCGATTTTTATGTTTTCGTCTTGCGCTACAGTCTAATTCAGCGCCGCGGGGCACAATTAAAATGATTCCGTTTATGGTTTATACTAATTTCATTGCTTTTTCCATCAGTTTTCTATATAAAAACTAAAATGCTTTATCATGTTGCGTTTTATAATGTATATAGAGTTTCAGGCTCCTGACAAACTTAGTATATCTTTATATTATTTTGAGAATAAAACTATTCATTATCGACATTATCGAATCGAATCAAGCTTTATGCTGGTTTTTATTATTTCAAATTTTACATCATATTTTTGTATTATTTTAATTTCTGTGGTTTTAATTAACTGTTGACAAAGCATTGTAACAACAGCTCGATTTTAAACGCTAGTTAGATAGGGAAAGCGTGAATACCAGTCTTAGGAAAAGCGTGAACTCTAGCCTTAGGGAAAGCGTGAATACTAGCCTTATAAAAGCGTGAACACTAGCTTTAGGAAAAGCGTAAACACTAGCCTTTGGGAAAGCGTGAACACTAGCCTTAGGGAAAGCGTGATCACTAGCCTTAGGAAAAGTGTGAACACTAGCCTTAGGAAAAGCGCGGACACCAGCCTTAGGGAAAGAGTGAACACCAACCTTAGGAAAAGCGTGAATACTACCCTTAGTAAAAGCGTAAATAGTAGCCTAAGGAAAAGCGTGAATACTAGCCCTAGCGAAAGCGTGAATACAAGCCTTAGGGAAAGCGTGAACACCACCCTTAGGGAAAGCGTGAATACTAGCTTTAGGAAAATCGTGAACACTAGCCTTAGAAAAACCGTGAATACTAGCCTAAGCGAAAGAGTGAACACCAGCCTTAGGGAAAGCATGAATATTAGACTTAGGAAAAGCGTGAATACTAACCTAATGAAAAGCGTGAATACTAGCCTTAGGGAAAGGGTGAATACTAGCCTTAGGGAAAGAGTGAACACTAGCCTTAGAAAAAGCGTGAATACTAGCCTAGGTTCAATCGTGAACACTAGCCTTAGCAAAAGCGTGAACACTAGCCTTAGGAAAAATGTGTACACTAGCCTTAGGGAAAGCATGGATACTAGCCTTAGGGAAAGAGTGAAGACTAACCCTACCAAAAGCTTGAACACTAGCCTTACGGAAAGCGTGAACACTAACCTTACCAAAACCGTGAACACTAGCCTTAGGTAAGGCGTGAACTTTAACCTTAGGAAAAGCATGAACACTAGCCTTAGGGAAAGAGTGAACACTAGCCTTAGGGAAAGTGTAAACACTAGTCTTAGGGAAAGAGTGAACATTAACCCTACCAAAAGCGTGAATACTAGCCTTAGGGAAAGCGTGAACACTAGCCTTAGGAAAAGCGTGTACACTACCTTTAGGAAAAGCGTGAATACTAGCCTAAGGAAAAGCGTGAATACTAGCCTTAGGGAAAACGTGAACACTAGCCTTCGGGAGAGCGTCAACACTACCCTTAGGAAAAGCGTGAATACTAGCCCTAGGGAAAGCGTGAATACATGCCTTAGGGAAAGCGTGAACACCAGCCTTAGAAAAAACGTGAATACTAGCCTTAGGAAAAGCGTGAATACTAGCCTTAGGGAAAGAGTGAATACCAGCCTTAGGAAAAGCGTGAATACTAGCCTTAGGGAAAGAGTAAACACCAGCCTTAGTAAAAGCGTGAACACTAGCCTTAGCAAAAGCCTGAACACTAGCGTTAGGGAAAGCGTGAACAACAGCTTTACGGAAAGCGTGAATACAAGCCTTGGGAAAAACGTAAACACTAGCCTTAGGGAACGCGTGAATACTAGACTTCGGAAAAGCGTGTATACCAGCCTTAGAGAAAGCGTGAACACTAACC
>JAOCPT020549234.1:0-11192 GCA_026546935.2 Palythoa grandiflora | reverse complement strand
TCCTTCCCAACCCCTACCCCCCCCCCCTCCCCTTTTGAAAAATAGAGGAGTGGAGTCCCTGGAGTTCATACACTTCGGATAAAACACAGTTCTAGGAGTTTTCAAGGGTCTAAAAAGAACAATTCTTGAAGTGTAAATTTTAAATTAACCACGTTAAGTGCAGTAAATATTTAATACATACTTTTAAAATGCAGAAGCGGTGCAAACCCAGTTACACTGAACAGACAAAAGTATTTTACTTTCTTCTTTCAAGAACAAAACAATGTCCCACAAATAAGCATAGCCATCAAGTGTAAAATTTTTAACACTATAAAAATAATGTATATATTGAAGAAAAACATTTAATTGATCATTTGTTCGTGTTTTCTAACATTGGAAACTACAGCATTTTACTGTTCTTTCCACTTGTCAAAATAACACATCATGTTCTTAAAGTCATGTGAAAAAATACAATAATTATGTTATTTGTAAAAAAAGGAAAATTTGTTGATAGCTAAATAAAATTATATTAAACAACTCGCAAAAGCATTGGTCAATATTTCTGTCTTTTTTAATTAACACCAGAGAATTAAGCTGCTCAAACAAAACTGCTTGGAAGACAGTCTAAATAAGAAATGACGAAGCTTAACATTTCCTTTTTTCGCTTAATATATCTTAGTAGGTTTCTCAGTTGAAGTTCAGCATTAAACAGACTTAAATCCTTTACAATACTTTCTAAAGTAAATAAAAATTAGCGTTGAAGCTGATCAAAGGACAAACTCTGTTTAATTGAAATTTAATGCTATTTACTAAAACTTGTGTTGAATTTTTTGATAATTAATGTAAGACCTTTTAAGGCCTAAAAATATTTTGTGAAGAGGAAATAAGACTTTTTAAGAATCCTTGGAGCTTTTATATAAATTTACTATATTTCTACACAGGATATGCTTCATTTAAATATGTCTCACAAACACTGACAAATTGTTTTGGCTAACAAGAAATCCACTGCTTTTTTCAAAGACAACCACTCCTTTTGTTGAAATCCTTTATACTTATACAGCTGAGAACATCAAATTTAATGAAATTTTGAGTTGTATTTCCGATGAGAAAAGGGGCGAGGCCCGCTTTTGCTGTCAGTACAACAAGAAATAGAATCTTTCATACTAGTTATAATATAAATGTTTCATATCTAAATAATATATAGTTTTTTTTATAACTCTTAAAAATAAATGCTAAACTATTCTTCTTAATATAACGATGAATCAGTTTTAATTTATGGCAACCATATTATATTTTAAAATTACTAATTGAAAAAAAAACTCAGTAGAACTTGTCAACAAGTGATTACTCTTAGCTAAAAGCACTTCAATCTATAAATTTAGACATTCAGTTGATGTCAAACAATTTATAATTTATACCAATCTAAAACCTGACAAGAGAACAGATGTACCTTATGCTTAAGAAAACATAAAAATTAATGAATTTTTAGTGAACGAAGAAAAGGAAGTTACACAAGAAACTTATTAAGGTGTTTTTATCATCAAAAACTCTAGACAATAAATGGATTAAGAATATGAATTATACAGTAAGGAAAGGATAACCTTATTAGCACATTCTGAGTGGTATATCAATAACTAAAAATTGAAAAACTTATGGCTTACTCGACTACACATTACAGCTTTCCAAAAGACTTCCAGTAAATGACTTTTAAGTCTGACTTGCTATAAAATTAAATATCTATTGTGAAGAAACAGACAACTATGTGTATAACTGAAATCTGCAATGGAACATTAGTAGAATACCTAAATCATGTGGATTTCTGCAACTAATTTCAGCTTCATTAATCCTCATAAACCTACGTGTCACAAATTATACAGAAAACATGTTGAAACCTATAAATAGATTGTCAGTTTTACATCTAAAATTTGCATACGGCAAACAAACAGTTCGCAAAGATTAGTTTCATTCAATAAGTGGGTTAATGCTTTTTTTCAATACATCGTAAAAGCGGATTTTAACAAACTTAGAAATTTTTTTTTCTATTGTGACTTAAGGAATTAAACCTAAAAAAATATTTTTTCACATGACTCCAGACAACCTTGCATTACCAGCTGAGATATTAATGAGCTTGACAGATGTTGATGAAACTAAACTAAAAATGTAATAAATGGATTTATAAAAACAAGAGATATGAAAGTTCCCAAATCCACAACACCAATAAAAACCATTTCTTATCATCTAAAAGCAGACAGGCCATAAACCATAATAAACAAAAAGATCTCCAATTTTTTTTTCAATAAGGTGTTAAAGTAGTTTCTGCAAGCAATTTTAGCCAATCTGGTTTCAGAGAGGTCGCCATTTAGTGCTTAATACTGTTAAAATAATATTTTGTTGTGAATGTTTGAGAACTTTAAATAAAACATGCATGAGAAAATCATTTTTCCCAATTATTTTATGTTTTGGGTTAACAGAGGTTATTGGAAATCCACATCCAATAATTGCAACAGATATTTTAATTAGTAATACTAGAATTTATGTACCATTGCAGCATTATAATTAATAAAAATAAATTTGCATTAATCTATCTTTTACACAACCTGTTTTTTAAACCAAATAAAACTACAAATATATTGATGTGCTTTTAAAATAACACAAAAGATGGTTAAGAATTCTATTGCAAAATGGCTATAGGCTAAGTATAATATACGACCACCTTATCTTTTAGACATTTACGAATTTTATAAAATGGAATTTAAACTATAATTAGAAAAACAAAATTTAGCAACAAATTTTTAACAAAATCTTCTACATTTCCAGTTATCTTCCAAGTACCATAATTACAAAAAACATCTAAATTAAACTTACTGTATGAATGAATAAAATCCTTCTAGTAAATCATTAACATATCAAGAGTTTTTTCATGAATGTACAAGTACAATGCCTCAAGCTAACTTCACTTTGCATAAATTTTGCAGCAGTGAACAAAAATATAAAATGTTACAAATTACACAAATTATTATTAACTGCCAGTCATCTTCCGTGTAGGATAATTATACAAAACATCTCCAACCATACTACATAAATGAAACCTTAAGTATAGCACGCCAAGATATTTATCATGAATGTCTACAATATAATGCCTCAAGCTAACTACTTTGCATTTTACAGCTGCAGTGAACAAAAATATAAACAGAGAAAGTTTAACTAAAACATATATTACCAACTTCAAAACTATTTCATTTTTTATTGTAATTTTAGCTGTACACTGTATTCAAATGAGAGGGAAAATTCTGAAAAGAAATCAGCATTATTTTTGGCAAGAGGTGATAAAATAAACTAAATGTCAAGTGAATGACACAGAAGCTCTGAAAAATGTTAAAAATAGTTTAAAAGTGTTAAAATGTCTTTCATTTAAAACTGTGGACTTTTGCTTTGAGGCCTTTAAGTAAAATAATTTGATTTAAGGGTTATTTTACATTTTTATACAAACACACCACTCCCTTCAACATTGTTATGACTACACATGCTCAAAACCATTTTATCACCATAAAAAATGCAAACATTACAACTATTATGATGCAGCATATAGTATTAAGAAGACAAAGGACCTAGCCACTTAGTAATACAAAACAATTGTTTGTGGCTAATTCTTTGCCACTGAGGTGTGATAGCTTCTGTGGGTAAATTTATCAAAACATAACAGGGGACAGTTGGCAGTGATGTGGTTGTTTGAAGACTGTAGCCCCTAAAATAGTTCCTAACTGCCAAGACTTTCTAGGTTCGCAATATCAAGTATGTAAACATCAACTCAGTAGTACAGCAAAACATGGAACAAATGAATTGTCTTCCTGACCAAAGAAAACAATTTACAACAAACAATTATTCCGTGTACACATTCTTTGACAATTTCAAAAAAAAAACCTTCAATTTCTAGAACTTTAAGTTCTGTTAACATCACATTTTCTGGTAAAGCTTTCCAGATACTTTTATTTCTAATCTGTTATTATAATCTTAACAAAAGAACATACAAGAATGGACTTAAAGCTGTATAAATTTTCTGGAAGCTTGATAAAATTCAGCTTCCCGCTTTTGCGTTAAATAGGATGAGAAGAATAGAAATAGTTGGCGTCAGCTTTTTGTCTGGAAATATTTGATTTAGAATCTTATAAAACCGCAATTATTGTGAGTAAATTTTGATTTTCGCCGGCTGGATATTGATAAAAATCAATTGTTGCTATACTGTACATAGTGCTCAAAGAAATCAATCGTCTGCAAAAAAGCAAAAATTTTGCGCCACAAAACAAGGTTTCAGCAGCTAGAAAACAACTTCAGCAGCAAATTAAATGCGACAGGATCATTCCCAGCTCAAAAGAAATCTTCGGCCTTCAACTTAATTTGTATTCGACTATTGTACGTTTCAGCTCGTAAACATGATGTACTAGTAAATTTCGTGTTTTGAATTAGAAAACAATAAAAACCCCTCAAACTCAAAGATTTATTTTCTTTCGAGCACTGCAAACTAAATCTCAAATACCAGTTTCGCTTTTACAACTACAACAGGCAAATGTTCCTCATAGATCCAAAAACATTTTCAAATGAAATCTATTTGTGTGTGTCACGAAAACGATGAATCCACAACACAGACAAGCGTTTTCGATTAACTTTCAATGAAGCGTGAATTCTAAAACATATCTTTTGATATATTAACGCCACTAAACGTTACCTTGTCCGAAATATTCCGAAACATAGATGTGTCCTTTATCTAAAATATGTTTTTGGGGTTAAATAACTTCAAGGGAAAGACAAGGGACAAAAGTTTATAAATTATACACCGTGCGGTCCACGTGGCGACGACGGGAGATGGGGATTCGATTGAAAAAAAATATAACAGAACGACTTTTTTCATTTGTAACAAGACATTCAATAAACAAACTTAAAGAATATTGTATTACTTTGATTATATAGAAGTATAGTTGCTTGTATTGAATTTATTTAGCGGTATTAATGGCGTAAATTTCTTTCGCGAAATATTAAGAGTGATTGACGACTGACTCGGAAGCATTCGCGTCGCCATGACTGGGAAATTTAACTTTTTTTTAAAAAAAAGAAATAATTAAGAAAAGCTTCAATTCTACAGTATATATATGCCATTTCGATTTAAACTAGGAATTTTGACAAATTTTTAAAACGCGCGTTTAAAACATCAAAAACCGGGCCTCACTTGAAAATAAAAAGGCTCGCACCCATACTGAATAGTAAGGGAAAGATGGAGTCGACGAAGGTGTGAGAAAAATGGGGAGAAATAACTTCGTTAAAACGAATTGCTGAAACACAACAACACCAAACCGTTTTGCTTTTCTATAAGCCGGTCTCTGACTAGAAACTCGTCGATTTAATTTAGTAAATTATTAATAACCTTTTCTACTTAGCAGCTTTTCGATTGCTGCTTTTATAAACTCAAATCAAGAATTATGAACTAAAAGAAGCGAGTATAAATACATACGGGTTTGGCGTCCAGGGTGCACAATCTATCCACTTTTCCAAGAGTTTTTTTGTCTGATAGATGATTCAAGACTTGTTCCAGCGAGATGGCTGTTTTCGAGTTAAGAAGCATTGTTACTTTCTTCTGTGGGGGCTTGCCATTCTTTATAATAGTGGTCAACTTCGGTTTTATGAAATCTCTCGACTTGCTGTCAGGGAGAAAATGGTGCGTTTTAACCACAGGCTTTGTCAGTGAGCAGCTGTCTCCTTTTTTGCTGTTTATTGACCAGTTGTTAAGCTGTTGCCCGTACTGTAAGCCCCGATCAAAACTGCAACATGAGCTACAAACATAACTCGTGCCATATTCCATATCGCACACATCGTAAACTTGCTTGCCCGTTTCTGCGTCAAAAATGAATCGTACTGCACCGGTCGAGAGCTCCAGCTTCTTTGACAGTTCAGTTAGGAGGGAGTCAAGTTCTCTGTATCGCTCATCCGAAACAGCAAGTTTTAGACCAGGATGAAATTTGTCACCATTGGGATAAAAACGGATCTGTTTGGCGCTAATACTTTGGTTTCTTTGTACTAGCGAGCGACATTCTTTTGTCGATCCCCGCGAGTTTGAGCGATGCAGACTGGGAGAAGAAGAACGCTTGCGGGAATGTTCATCGCCATTCATTCCGTTCTCCATTTTGGCAGTTTTAGCGATGAAAAGAACCTGTTAGACGAATAGAAAAAAGCTCTGAATAATTTACGATTTGTCTTTAAAATCGTTTCAAACGTGATAGAAAAAGAAACTTGATCTTTACAGTCCTAGAAACTCGAGGATAATTTGAACTTACGTCTGTGCTCGTCTCTTCAACCTCGCCTAACCGAGCTCTTTGTGACGCTGATGCGCGCTCGTCTCTCTCTGGGGAATGAGATTAAAGCGACAATAAAAACAAATTCATATTCAATTCTGATTCGGTGTAGAATTAGCCTTCTATGGTGTACAGGTGGTTTTCAGCCCTGACAAAACGTACGATTTGGCCACAGAATCTTGACAACCGGTTCCGTGCAAATAATATAAATACCGTCTGGCGTTTTGATTGGTTCACACCTCAAAATATTACAGTAGTTGTAATGAAACTAAAGCCACTCTGATTGGATAAAAAACAATGGGATTGTCATCTTAGCAATCAAACACCGATCAGAACCGCTGAAGTGATAACCACACAAATAAAACACATTTCCGGTTGAGTCTGTTTGCGGCGAGCATAAGAGAGCCGCGGAAAAAATTCAATGGAATCTTTACATTTTAAAACTGAAATTAGCATTTCAACTTGTCAAAAATATTAAACGGAGAAATTTGTATTATTTAGAGTTTGGTTTAAGTGTGTTTTTGCTGTTAAAACATCTCTGTTGGAAGCGCTTTGTTCAACAAGCGAAATAAATAATTGAGTAGTTTTGAGACGCATACATCCGAATATCTAAACTAATGCCTTTCTTATTGTTTGGATCCGTCGATAAATTAATATGGAATAACCTAGTTTCTATAATTTGAGAATTTTGAAGTCTTTCTGTCACGTAGCGATCTTTTTCTTGGTCAGTTCTTTCTTGATCAACTAAACATTTCATTGAAACCTCCCGCTGCAGGTATCAAATTGTTTTTTTCTTGTTCAATTTAGCTCTAAAAACAATTTTGCTAAATCTCGAAACGATAATTCATCTCTTTTCTTTCGCAAGTCCGCGATGCTTTTTTCATATTAAACGATTTGCACCTGTTTGCAATCAAATCGCTCATTCAGTTCAGGCACCACTCAATCAAATATCACAAAAAATGACTATAAAAGGGAATAAAAAAAACAACTTTAAATAGACGGAACGTCAGTTTTTTAGCGCTCAGCATGGATAGCAGTTCGCTTTTCATTTAATTATGATAAAAACCAAAAATGTCACAATTGACACTGAAACAATGTCCGTTTAGCAGTAAGATATAGAAATATTTATATGCGTCGGATTTTTATGTTTTCCGAAAAATGTTTTAACGCAATTCTTTCAACAAATGTTTAGGTTTGGAAAGCTTGTATTTTTCTTGCATCGTTACCTTTGAAAGGAGGAAATGTTAAAATTCAGGGGAAAAAGTATTTGATTAGCACTGCAACAGATAGCAAAGACGTTAAGATTTTCTCAACTTCCCGTTTCTGAATTTTTTTCTTTTTAGTAGAAGCACGAAAAAAATCTTATATGTCTGTTAGAAAGTTATTTGTTTGCTGACACAGCTTCAAGCTGCCATTAATTGAAAGCTTAAACTCTATGATTGTTTCCTGCATTCTCAGTGTAATTCTAAGAGATTATCTTAAAATCCAATAGGAACAAGATTTTTCACTAAGGTGCGCTAAAAAACCTCAAACAAAGGCAGTTACTATCAACTTATTCAATGTTGTTATATCTGTTCTTCGAGCCATTTTCAAGCGAGTCAATTCAAAAGAATAGCCTGTACTTTTTTAGCTTTATTTAAATTGATTTTTTTAAAAGAAATCACGAATTTAATCCGTGTTACTCGCCGCCTTTCCACATCTATTAAGGTGGCACATGACATCAACCTTATCCTTATCGAGTTTCTTGGTTTAAAGCATTTGCAATTGTTATAACTCACCATAAAATTTTTATGTTAAAAAGCGGGTTCACGTCCTTTCTGCCATTTTACGTCTCTTAAGCAAGGTCACTGTATCATAACATGAAGGATTAAGCTTTATCCGGGCGCTGATCGAATTAACGAAGATTATTGGGTCGCGTCACTTTCAGTAAGTGCAAGGTAATATGAACACAAAAGATTTCAGTTTATCAGTATTCTTAACACAAAAGGAGCATAAAACAAATGGAATAACACCCATTGAACGGGTGCTTTAACCACCAGTAACAACCTGACCATAAAACCTAAAACAATTTTCAAAATCGAGACATTCATTTTCGAACCTTAAATTAATTTTTTGGAATATCGAGTTCCGTTGATTTGTTTTCTAATTTTATCATAAATCGTGTTTCAAAAACGTTTCTATTTCGAACATTTCGAAGAGCGTTAACTGGAAATCTCATAAAAAATATTCTGGTTTTAATGAAATATTAACCAAACGAAGGTAAACGGTGTTTGACCAACAGCTAAGATTTATTTAGATTCGTCTTTGATAGGTGTTTGTCAACATGACAAACAAACAAACATTACGGTATATTGTTCAAATTCAAACACGTTTCAATTCTCAGTTGTACAATGTGGACATTTGTAGGAAACAAACTAAACCAAACGATTTGACAAATCAAAAAAAGAAGAAAAGAGATTTATCATTCTCCATCTTCGTCAACAAGGCGGCATCTCGAGTCATTCGTTTTTGACCAACTTCCATAGAGAAGCCGGAAAATGCTATTGGTCAGGATCGATCACGTGACACCTGCTTGCATGACAACAGGGCATGCATATTTTACAGCAAACAGTGTTTCATTTGTATATTTTGTTTTATATTTTACATCAAACTAAACTTAGAAACTTTTGGTGGGAAAGTGTCTCTTGAGTCTTGGTTTGAGAGATTTTGCAATTCACTCAACCTCGTTCCCAGGGCTTTTCCCTAGAATTGGGTTGGCCCCAACCCCGACTCTTCAGAAAAGCCCTGGGAACGAGGTTGCTATTCACCGCGTTCTTTTGGACGCCACAATTTCCAGTAATTCCTAGCTCCGTTCTCGAGACAACTTTGTGCTTTTTAGCCTTAAATTACAACCAGAGATATTTCTGCAATTTCTTTTAATTAAAAGTGGTCATTTAGCAATTTCATCTTGTTCTTTAGAACTTTACAAAATCACGGAACAACTTTGTCAAGCGAGTTTAAAAGTAAAGACAAAAAGATTTTCAAAGAAATCAAAGTTTAGAAAACCAAATAAATCATCCAAATTTTAGCTATTTTGCAGTATATTCATTTCTGAATACACATCTATACATTTACTTGCATGTACACCAAAATACATGCACATACAAACTTGTCTACAGACGCCAAATTCCGTGGACGAATCGTTTGAGGCACCTCTGGCCACCCGCAGTGCATTAGTCTCGCTCTAGTGGTTGTAACTACATTTTAAAAGAAATAAAGTGAAAACCATTAAACATGTAAACACACCATAAACCACCCTTCTCCATTAACGTCAAATGCCTTAAAGACATTTGTCAACAGATATGGTCGTTCCTAGAGTTTCTTTAAGGTAAGCAAGAGAGTACTAAGGGATTATTAACCGCGCACGAGTCTGTGTGGAGCAAAATCAGACCGAGGTCTGATACTTTTCCATACAGACTGAGCAAGCTAAAACCTTTTACAAACGAGCCAAAGTGGCCCATCGGTGCTTATCTCCGGTTTCTGTAGTGTTAAGCGGATAAGAGTCATTGACTCCCCCTGGACGGGACACTGATCCATCGCAGGTTAGCCCCGAGCAGAAGCTGGTACTCATTTTGCCGACCTCGCGAGAATGGAAAGCCGAGTCAACTTTGGCGGAAAAGAAGGTCACACAAATGTTCAACACTCGGCAGAGCCGGGGTTTGAACCTGGGACCTTGTGGTTAGAAGGCTGTGATCTTACCACTGCACCAACCACGCAACTGTGCAAGAGTGGTTAATAATTCGTTTATTATATGACTTTTTTACATCCGGTTGTTTCTTTTATGCCTACGTCATGAACATGGAATGGCCGCGCAATCTTAGTAATGAATTAGAAGCCAAAACCTTGCTTGTTTTGAAGGAGTTTCAAGAGCTTTTCTGGAGCATTAAGGGGGTATTCTGGTGAAACTTAGTCCTACTCTGGGACCCAAAGTCGCTGTTACTTTGTGCGACTTAAGGCGGCTTTGCGCAACTTACTGAAGAAAGTAGACAAAAAAAGCACGGCATATTTGTGCGACTTAAGGAGACTTTGTACAACTTAAGGTAAGTTTGTGCAACTTTGTGCACCTTTTGGCAACTTTGCACAACTTTAGGCGACTTTGCGTGACTTAAGACAACTTTGTGCAACTTTGCACGACTTTAGGCAACTTTGCGCAACTTTAGGCAGCTTTGCACGACTTTAGGCAACTTTGCGCAACTTTAGGCAACTTTGCGCAACTTTAGGCAACTTTGCACGACTTTAGGCGACTTTGCGTGACTTAAGGCAATTTTGTGCAACTTTGCGCGACTTTAGGCGACTTTGCGTGACTTAAGACAACTTTGTGCAACTTTGCACGACTTTAGGCAACTTTGCGCGACTTTAGGCAACTTTGCACGACTTTAGGCGACTTTGCGTGACTTAAGGCAACTTTGTGCAACTTTGCGCGACTTTAGGCAACTTTGCACGACTTTAGGCGACTTTGCGCGACTTTATGCGACTTTGCACGACTTTAGGCGACTTTGCGTGACTTAAGGCAACTTTGTGCAACTTTGCGCGACTTTAGGCAACTTTGTGCGACTTTAGGCGACTTTGCGTGACTTAAGGCTATTTTGGGTCCCAGTGTAGGCCTAAACTTGTCAACGTTCGAGAAGTTGTGGCTCATATCTCAGCGAATATTTGGAATATTTCCAATCCCCTCAACTGGTTGTGTAGATCGATAAATGAGAAGAACTCGCAAATTTTTCCAAATTCTTCGAAGGATTTTTAGTTTTAGTGAATTTTAAGGCTGATTTAGACGGTACGATTTTTGCGTACAACCATCGCATGCAACCTGCTCGCGTCATCCTTACGACATGA
>JAOCPT020549171.1:0-11193 GCA_026546935.2 Palythoa grandiflora | reverse complement strand
CCGTATGAGTCTCGAACTCATGACCTTAGCGTTATTAGCACCACGCTCTGCCGACTGAGCTAACGGACCAGTCATGTCGGTGAGTTGTAGGTACCTTTATTTAAACAGCAGATCAAAAATGAAAACAACAAAAACTTTAGGTTGGTCCGTATGTGTCTCGAAGTCATGACCTTAGCGTTATTAGCACCACGCTCTGCCGACTGAGCTAACGGACCAGTCATGTCGGTGAGTATAGTATATCCAAATTGTTTTAAAAATAATTCAAGAACAGGTATTCTTAGACCGAGGTTCAACATACCATCACGCTAGTTGAAAACAAAAAGAAAGAGAAATAAGTGAATAAAATAAAAAACCCGTCATGGTTAACAGTTGTTGTAAGGACGGTCTAGTGTAATGTAAATTTTGAAAGCCTATAAATCTCTTTCATCCGTCCTACTTTCAGAATGCCAGTTGTAAAGTAAGGTGTAAGAAAGTGTAATGCTTGTGAAATATGGTTAGAATGATTAAATTCTTATCTATTAGCAGTTTTATTATATTATACCAAGCAAGACATAATTGGGTGAGTGGGGTTGGATTCGGCATGTTGGTAAATCAAACATATATTTTTGTTTTCGAAATACCAGAAACTTTATTTACGCAATTTTGATCTTTGGCTTTAAAAGTGTCCTTTTCAAATTTTCGTAAAACAGCCCGTAAATGGCTCCATAACAGCAGTAATGCAAGAGTATGGAAAACCAGTTTTAGCAGGACCTTTATAGAAATGTAAAAAGTATTGAAGACGGATAAAGCTGATTGTTGTCGCATCAAAAATTTAACTGATCGTGCATGAAATCTAACACTTTTCCTTTATACTATTTCCCGAAAGTAACTTTATTTGTTTATTTATCAAGCTGGAAAACTAAAAAAAATAAAAGAATAGTAAATGAATTAATTATTAAGTTATCAATTACTTTGATGCTCCTTTGTCACGACGGAGGCATTCACTTTTTAACTTATTAGGCCAAATAAAAAAAATTCCCGGTTTCTCATTAGAAGATTTTGTAAATGTAAATGCGGTACGAGGTTTTTATTTTTATTTCTTTTATATTTTCTACAGCGCAAAAAGCACATCAAACGAGCCGTTTTGATTCAGCCCACGGAGCAAATCGACAACGCACATTTCTTTCCGTACGTTTTCTATATTTAAAAAATAAAAAAAAGTTAATGCGACAGCTATTTTGAAATGCGGGTGCTGATGAGAAACCGGGAATTTTTTTTTTATATGGCCTTAGATGATATAAAATCTCTTTGATCTCCTTTTTTAATGTTTTGTTATAGCGAAACTGCCTGTATAGTATAGAACAAAAAAAAATTCTGTCTTTTAATCATATCTTATACGGGGGGAGTGCGGGGAACACAAAGTGCCCGCGCTTATTTTAATTTATGCCAACTTTGGAACTATTAAAGCAATATTCGCCATACAGCCAATTCAAACACAGCAATAAGCCGCTCCTCTGCTCAACAAAATCTTCAAGTCGAGGCTAAGTGCCAGCTTTTCATACATTCACTGTACTTTTTACCACCTGGCCTCGACTTGATGTTTTTGTTTGTAGGCTGTGGAGCGTAATTGGGAAATGGCCAATTAATTTGTCTTGTAACCAAGTACTCTTTTGCCAAATTTCGTTCAAATTAATTAAATGGGTGGGAAGTTACAAGCCGTTGGCAAGTGCAAGACAGGGTTAAACTGCCGCTATTTTTAAACAACTTTTGTTTCCCCACAAATAAAAAAAATTAGAAGATTTGTCAAACCATATATTTTATTCCGTTTTTACAATTCAAATTTACACTTTTTTTTTAATTTTTGTCACAGAGTTTATCTTGATCCTCCGAACAACTTGAAACATCTTTATTTTCCTATAATGAATAAAACAATATAGCGTTAGAAGACAGACACCGGACACGCATAAAAGTGTGCTACAGGGGTAAGAGGGCAGTGGAGCGACACAGAAAAACAAATTGCTTGGCTTTCTCTTCAGTTTATTGAGATAACTAAAGTGTTGTATTACAGTAATTGGTCTAAGTGTTAAAACCGAATTATTTCATGTCCATCAACGTTAACCTGCCAACTAGGTAAAAAATCTGTTTTGAATTTGCACTCAAACAGAATATCTCATCCAAATACTGCAATTCAAGATGCGCTCAATTTTCAACCCCAAATCCAATAAATATCGACAAACAACATCTATTTGTCGTCGTAAATGAAAAGCTGGGTTGATAAAAGTGATACTAACCGATTATCAGCGCGCCGACTGTCAAAGGATCGTACGATCCCGATTCACTGTGGAGCTCCTTCAAACACACTTTGCAGCTTCCATTGTCGATGTACTGCGGGTAAAAATAACAGTCGATGTTTATCGGATCCTTGCTAATCATAAAACAAAAACTTGGATGAAATATCTTTTAAATTTGTTCAGTAATGAATGCAAGTGTCAAGGAAAAGAATTTAGGAAAATTGTTAAATTATTACAGGAACGCTATGTAGAAAATATTCATATGTATACACACAATAACAGAATGGACTGGTTTGTGAACTTGGCAATAATCAAATGCCGTTTTGGTTGCATTTCGTGTGCTGTGCTCATGGTTAGATCTTTTAATTCAAAGTTTTATGCCTCATTAGTATGCACGGTCAGTGTTATGCGACACAAAGGGAAGAGAGTTCAAAACCTTAACGTAGAAAATATAACTTTACATGCCCATAGTGAGAGTTAAACCTTCTTAATATTGTTTCAATCTTTAACTTTAGCAATGAAACATTCACTTGTCACGAAGAAAGTATTTTGAACTAAAATGGGATAGCTAAAAACCAACCGAGTTCAGTGTTTAGATCAGTGCATTTCGCGTTGTTTTAATTCCGAGGTTTTATCGACAGAAACATGTTCAAGCCAGTTGCTTGCTGTAATTTTTTTATCTAGAGCAATGAAAATAATGTCGTAGACGGTAATGCTCAGAAATACGATTGATAGAACTCATTGCTCAGGCTTCAAAAAATAGAAAAGCAAAACATTCAACACCGTACCTCTACCCAGGTTGCAATGCTGTTGTAGTCTGGTAACAATCTTCCAGCTCCTGGGGTATGTTTGCTGGACACGAGTACAGTGGGTGGCGAAGAGTAAGCTTTGTTAAAAGTCAAGACCTGCATAAAGGATCAAAGATTGCATGCAATTGTGCCTTAGTTCACGGCAGTACTCATTGGCCATACCTTAAACTGATTAAATTGACTAAAACAGAACACGTTTAGCCTTCTTAATTACTGTACTGGTAAAGAGTGCACGTTTTATGGGTCAAATAATTGTATATTCTGTCCGAAACAACCTTGTAGATACATGTACCACATAGTAACACGCAACTATAGAGAAAGCAAACTAGCCAGTGCTTCACGTGCAGAATAAAGCTAATTTTAAAAAGCAACACGAAGAGTGTTCAAAAGGGTCGTCAACATTGTGAAAGTACCAAAATCTATAAAAAAAAATGGAAAACCAACTTGGTTTGTAGTAGTAAAATCAAATACAGAACAATAATTCAGGCTGATTTGTAATTTTCTAGATTTGTGTGGATTCTTCTTCCTGTTCTTCCATTTTACTCATCTTCCGCTGGGTGAGGATTCTTGCGAGTGCCATTGGGCAGGTGCAGTGTTCAAAAACTATTTTCATAAATTCTTTTTGCAAGCCTACAATAAATTATTTTTTCAAGCCTACTATTTGACCTATTCATTCTCACCCTCTCCGCCCCCTCATACCAAAAGCTAAAAAATTAAATACTGTTTAAGAATTAAATCTGCTGTCCGCCCACCAACTAATACTAATCGTTATAAGAAAACTTTTATCAACCGACTTACGTTATAATCTGTCATGGTAATATTCGGTATTTCTACATCTGTGCTGTAATTGCTGTAAATATTATTATTTTTTTAACTATAAATAATAACCATTGTTGTAAGCACTTTTTGTTATTTTTTTAATTGTAACATAAGATATGTAGTTTTTGTCTTATGACGTTTAATAAAGACCATAAAAAAACGTTGAAAATTTTTATAAAACGATCATTGCTTTGCTTCGCTTCTTTCCATACGTGAAAGCAGTGGTTAGTTTGCTTTCTAGTGGTATCTTGGCACGTGACCTATGACGTACCGCAAAGGTCTATTTTCTTTCAATGTCGAAAGTTTTCTTGAGTGATTCACCTAATCTCTTACCAAGTCAAAGTTAAAATGGGGTTTGTTTACGTTGAAAGAGTCATTTCAACTCGCGATCGAAAACCCAAACTGCAGACCATATTTAGTACAAACAAAGCTTCTGTACCCCTTACACCCTCTCGGCTGGGAATCGCAATATTTTGGTTTTATTTTCATTTACAAACTAAGAACCATTTTAGTCAAAGTTTGATTGTTTGATCTATGTTTTAGTTATTACCCTACCTTACAGAATGCAAAGTTATCTGCTGCGTTTGGAGTGCCGCTGTTGGCAAAACTCAATTTGTGACTTTGGGAGTTCATTGCTGCAGGTAAACTTTCATAAGCCAACCAGTTCTGAAAGAACAGATAACGCCATTTTTTAATTCTTAAATGCCAAAAATTATTTTGATAGAGGCAACACCGTTATATAAGGTATTTCGCGTTATTTAACTAACCGATTTTTAATGCCTAGCTTTCAAGATATTTTATTTGCACACTTACCACATATATTTTACTATGCAAGCCATCGAAGTCTTGCAACTCCCTCAGACAAACTTTAAACGAGGCGGCAGTCACTTCTTCAACCCACGACGTGGCTGCATCGTGTTTCTGATCCTTAACCATGTGTTCAGCGGTGACCAAGATGTACGGAGGAGATGTGAACTTTCCCTGGTATACAAAGATGTCATTTTAAGTTAGTCTAACAAAAGAATAAAACCTCGTCTAGTTTCAAATAATGAAATTGTTCAGAAGGCAATCATGTTTGGAGAAAATAGATTAAACTCCGGTGGTTGTTGATAAAAGTGACAATGGGAGAAGATCACTTACCGCTGGTAGTGTAATAGTCTTACACGTAGTTCCTTCCCACCAATTATTTAGCAGCACTTCGCTAGTCACAGACCCAACGGGTGCACTTTGGTATGCGATGTAGTCAACGTAAGTGAGCCCACTGTCAGGTGTTATGCGGTCGAGTCTCCCAGCCTTGAGCACGCACACCTGGAAAGAAGAAACGGAAATCTCCTCGGCCCAGCTCACCGCGGCATCGTGGACAAAGGAACCGTTATTGCTGTAGTAGTTAATAGCCGTCTCTACACGCACAGCCATGTAGTTCTTAAAGTTAGCTGGAGTGAAAGTTACCGTCTTACATTGTACGTCAGAACTGTCGAGGCTGAGTGCAACACGGCCACGGTGAAGAATAAAAGCTATCAAGGGAAAGAAAAATGCAAAATTTGGCTTTGGTTTCCATAACAAGTGCTAATCAGACAACAGTATAGTCAAGCTATTTACACCCAATTCTAACTTAAATGGCGTTTATTTCATTCTATTCATAAGTTCAGCTAAATGTGTTAAAAATGTCATCAGTAAAACAATACGTGTTAAATCTTATTATTTATCTAATAAAGGACAACAATAGTAAAATAACGTTAGAAAATATCTAAGCCATACTTGCTTTGAGAAAAACATTGGACGTAAGGATATTTTAACTATCCAAAGTATTTTTCCTTAAACCCACAAACGATGAATAGTAATTATATTATAAAAAATAATTATATTATTAAAATTCGATTTAAGTGGAGATTTGGTGGTTCGATTCGAATGTCCGATGAAATGTTTTGAAGTCGTAATGTTGGACCAACCTCACACCCAAATTAATTCTTTTCCGGGATAAAAGATGTTTAGAAACATATTTGGGCAATAAAACCCACTTTTCTAGCACTAAGAATTGGCCAATTGATAATAACGAATCAGTTCGGAAGTGAGACTAGATTGAGAATGAAAGATTTTGGTGGACAAAATTTACTGCAGACTATTCTTTCCAATTAAGTAAGACGATTAGGTCTTGTTTGGAGCGTGTTGAAAGACTAATTCATTGTTATTCATGTTTGACTCCCTGCTACTCGCTCTACTCTTGAACCAACAAACACTTACGGAAACAGCTTCCGTTATGAGCAATGGTGAGATTCCATTTTCCTTTGCACACGGCCAGTTTGTACTTGCAGTAGTTCTTGTAGGTGACGCCATCACTACCACACACTTGAGCCTCGTAATCAGGACATGGCTCGTCACACTCGCACTTAGCCTCCAGCGGTCCGTACGCCTTGCACACCTCGTACCAGGGACAGCTGATCGACAAACACGGATGGAGATCTGGTAACAAATGATTTGTAAGAAGAACCTCTTAAAGATGGTTAAACTTTTTCATAAATAGCGTTTATTTAATATTTCTTTGTGTGCATTAAAACTCACAAGCACTATGTTTGGCTCAAGACTACGTTTCCAAAAATGGCCGGTGCTACTTTAAATGCAGACAAAGAGGTTAAGAACAAAGTTATACGTAAAGTTCAGTGATAAAATTTAATATAAAGAAAAAAAGGGAAAATTCTGATAGCCTTTGTTTATTTCATTTCAATTTTATAAAAAGGTAACAGTGCTCGCATTTTGCTTATTTCTTTTTGAGAAGAATTTGATGCTTTTCTTTTTCAGTAGCACCAAAAACAAGGGAATTAAATTTATCAAACAAGATCTCTTGTCACGAATTGCTATAATATAATATCATGACTCGATTATTTAAGTAAAAAATTGCATTTCAATGGTCCTTACTTCTCCTGAATTATTAAATGTGAATAATTACATCAGGATATATTTCCTTATTTGTCGTTTTTGTATTTTTTGGTTTCAAAACAATTATGTTGTATACTTTATTGCTATTTTTGAACTAAATCTAAATCTCTCTTGTCTCTTCAAGCAATTGTGTTGTTGCATACACCAAGACCAGCTTTTATTGCAAATTGGCTTGAATCTAACCTGTATCAAAAAAATTCATTATACTTACAGCCAACAGCCAAGTAATGCACCGTTACCGGATCGTGTCGTGCATCAAATGGTTGAATGTCTTTCATGCAGACCTTAAAACCTTTCACATCAACATCCTACAACAGAAACAAGTAGGAAAACTAAAAATTCCTGAAATTGCAAAACGGAGTTCAGAGAATCTTGTTAACTAAAGGTTTCTTACGGAAGCTGTGTATAACATTCCAGCATAGCAAAGAATCACGGAATAGCTAGAAAAACAATGTATATAAAAGGACGCTACCACGTGTTAAAACACCATCTTGTATCAATTATATATTTTAAGCCTTTTGTCTAAAAGTAGCAATAAAACCTGGCTACTTTATTGGTTATGGGCTTTTGTTAGATTCCTTTGTTATGTGGAAATGGCTGCAAAGACTAGAAATGTAAATGAAGACGTGACCAATAAACCATTACACTATCACAAAACAAAAGTGACCGTACACCCAAAATTATAATCTTCCTTGAAAAACTATAAGCTCCGCAGCCAATCTTCTCTATCATCTGTGCTTATATATTTTTTGCAAGCTTTGGTAACAAGGGGCAAACAACATATAAAAAGGCAGAGCGCAGTTGGTCCCACCTCTGACCAATTGTATTTGTCCACTCATTACAAGAAATGAAATACTTCGTCTGTTTTTTTAATCAAGTTTATTCCTAGGCTATTTTGCTGAAAACTGAAGCTTTTAAACTACCTCGACCCACTCGGTGATGGCGTTGTTATCTGGTTTGATGGCGTAGGAGTTGTCGGTTCGATGACTTGCTGTCGTGATCATTGTTGGGTTAGCGTAGAAAGTGTTTGGGAATTTCACACTCTGGAAGAGAAAACAACAGTGATATGTTAAGAAGCTGGTTTGAAACTTTTTTAAGAAATACACACAAATTTAAAAAAAGACAAAGGCAAGACATCATATACTAGGCGCACCATTTCCCAAAATGAACTTAGTATTATAATGGTAATAAACAGTAGTAGTTCTTATAGAAGTAAAGCGTCATTGGAAACAGATTCTTATTGATGCCGCTTCCAGTCAGAAGGTTGTGATCGACCTCGAGCACCACAAGGGTAAGAGGATTCGATTTGATAGAGAAAGGTCTGCAAGTTTACGGAAACATTGGAGGATTTGGTAAGAATCCACATTAGCATTATTGTACTGGGTTCTGTTTAGAATTGTCAATTCTCAATTTAAAGGTCCAAGTAAGTTTAAAGTTGGCTTTTTAATGCTATTTGTTTCAGCAGTTACCCCATATTTCGGTGTTGACAAAAACTTTCGTTAACCAAGAGACCAGTAGTTAGTATAGTTCAATAAAGAAAACAGTTCTTAGCCGTAAACCAAGGGCCAAACCACAGCGCAAAGTAAAAAGTGGAGGCACCATTATATTTAAACAGTTGGGACGTCAAGAGCCAGAGCATAACGAGGGTACATGGGTCCTCGATTTTTACCAATTATTACCTCACAGAAGCTGTAGTGTCGGTCCTCAGTGAGTGGTACGTTATTTGGGAGTGTAATTTTACTTTCATACTGCATACGGCTCCATCCGGCTGGAATAGTTTCAAGTACAAGCCAGTCCTACGGAGAGAAGAAATTACACGAAACAATTTGAATGTAGTTTATACCCAAGCCTCAAAACTTTAGTAATCAATATGACGTCATTAATTGTGTTGTCTTGACGACGCATTGACATAAACAGATACAAAAAATTAGATATATGTGTTTCATGTGATATGTTTGACCTATCACACGAATATAAAAGTAGCAATGCATAAAAACGAAATACTAAAACTAAAAAAATAACTGCGGTGGGGATCCCAATTACTATAAAAGATATAGTCCAATAAGTTTTAGCAAAAGTTACAAAATTGGCCACTATTGTACTGATTCTCCCACACCCCCATTCCTCTTGAGTAAATTTGGACAAAATATGCCTGATTTTCGATTCTTTCGTTTGTTTTTTAGTGTTTGTTTTACTTGTGCATACAATGCCAACTGCAAACAAGGTTATTCTAAATTTCTGATTGATAGAATATTCTCTTGCGCAAAGTTGCTATGTCATAGTGCGCATCTTTTTATTAAGAAACTGATGTCATATATATGACGTCAATTGAAATAGAAATGGCGACAAATTCCACTGTAAAACTTTAGAATTTCTTTGAAAATCTATGTTTGTTGAGCGGAAAATGAACAGTTCTCCCCAAAATGTTTGACATACTGACTAGTATCAATTTGCTCTCAAAAATAAGATTTGAGGAAAACCCAAGTTTACAGACCAAGTTTCTTAACAAAAACAACTTCAAGAAAATACACCTTTTTGGATTTATATCATTGTTATGAAGCAAAAAGTGAATTAAAGAACAACAAATCAATTGTCTTACGATTTGGTTCTCTCTGTACCGAGTACGTGATGTTTCCGAGGTTACAGGCAAGGGACTGTGCCTACACCTTCCCCCCTACCCTACCCCTTCCCCCCACCCCTACCTCTGCCTCCCTTCCCCTCCTTCACCCAGCTCACGTGACAAGACAAACGAATAAAAAAAACTTTGTGAAAGGGTTAACTTTCGATGGTTTTAAATTGTTTAAAAATGATATATAATTTTGGACCTTTTTTCAGTACAGCCATTATTGTTGCTTGCAAACACTTACCACTCTCAGGTTTCTATGGATACCGTCGAAGTTCTTCAGCTCCCTTAAGCAAGCCTTAAAACTCTTGCTGGAAACATCCTCAGCCCAAACGCTGGCCGCGTCTCGCTGATTGTTGATTCTGGCCACAGTGTGGACCGCGGTGACGAAAACGTGGGGAGTTTTGGAGAAAATCTGTCAAATGAAAAGACGACTTTGAAGTGAACAGAGTTATTTTTCGTACAGCACAATCTATACATCGAATGGGGCCTTACTGTATTATTGGTTGATACAGGAAAAAATCCTTATATATGAATATTATATCAGCTGAATATGAACTTTAACCAGGAATAGAACCTTTGTGATAAACGTCTTTATAACAACTTTTTCCCTCTCTTTTGAACATTTTATTACAACTTTAAAATGTTAAACCAACAAAAACGTTCCATTTTTTGTTACTCCCGAGGATAATTAGAGGTCTTTTTGGTTGTTCTCTTGCTGGAACAGCTTTTGACGTCACCGCGCAGAAAAAAATGTGCACAGTTTATATTCCCGTCTTTTCATGAAACCTTGTAACTTCTTCCAGACCAAAACCAATATGTTTAAAGTAGTTTTTATGGATTTGTATATCGTAAAATCATGAATTCAATATCTTTGAAAGTTGTGTTGGTTTGACTTGCGTAGTTAGCAGGCTCCTTTCGGCTCATCCTGCAGGCCCAGTCTCAGTCTTGCAAGATAATTTCAGTAAGTCTATTTAACACCATAATAAAGCTAAAATATGTAATGGGATTTATAGAAAGGGTTTTTTTTTTTAGTGAACATACTCTAAAATACGCATAAATGCCTCGCACACTTCCAATATTTTCTACTCTTATTTAGGCGGTGTTTAATTGATACCGGATCGAGATTATCGAGATTCATTCCGGAACGAAAATAAATTCAGTTATGTGTTTATATGAAAAAGTTCAAAACGAACTCGTACCGGAATGAATAGACGACAACAAATCGCGGTAGCGTGAAAACGAACTTTTAAAAGTGTAGTGCGTTTGCTTTGCTCGTCTCCGTCTATTGGAAGCCTGGCTTGTACCGGTATGATCTCGTACAGTCTTTACATGAGAATGGAACGAACTGCGGTTGGATTTCATTCCGGATTGAAAATTTTGATCCTGTGCGAGAACCGGGACGAATTCATTCCAGAATGAGTCATACTGGTATGAAAATTTTTGAAGTATTATATAAACAAATGCAGCGATTTGTATGGAACCGGGACGAACTCGTACGGGAATGAGTCTGGTTCGGATATCATGTAAGCACCGCCTCAGTGAACTTGGATCTTTGATTCACTTACCATTCCAGAGGGAACAATCTCGACACACTTTGTCCCAGCAGTGTGAAGAGGTATAGCCTGGACACCAGCAACTCCACCGCTAGGAACACTCGCAAAAGCAATGTACTGAACATTAATAACGCGACCTCCGTTCATTGGGCCAGCGGACTCAACACAAGCAGTAAAACTTG